>VWPU01000197.1:0-23267 GCA_013398955.1 Callaeas wilsoni | reverse complement strand
GGGGGGGGGGGGGGGGGGGGGGGGAAGGAAGGGGGGGGGGGGGGGGGGAGGGAGGGGGGGTGGGGGAGGGGGGGGGGGGGGAGGTGGGGGGGGGGGGGGGGGCCGGGGGCTCAGGGGGTGATCCAGGAGCTGAAGGGGAGCGGGAGCTGGGGATGGGGGTGTGAAGGGGCTGGAAGGGGGGCAAGAGCCGGAGAGGGGCATCCAGGAGCCGAGGAAGGTGCAGGAGCCAGGGAAGGGGGCGGGGAGATGCAGGAGACGGGAAGGGGGGCGCAGGACAGGGAAGGGGGATGCGGGATCCGGGAAAAGGGGGGATGCGGGAACCGCTCACCCGAAGAGCCCCCGCAGGAAGGAGTGCGAGCCCTTGACCCGCTTCTCGGCCTCGGCCATGAGCTGCACGGCCTCCCGCTCCTTCCCGGCGCTGTCCATCGCTGCCGCTCTTCCTCCTCTCCTTCCTCCTCCGCCGCGGCACCGGGAGCGCGGCGGGCGCGTGCGCGGGGCGGGGCGCGCGCAGGATGCGGGCTGCGGGATCCGGCGGGGACAGGGATGAGCGGCTCCTCCTGCCGGGTGGCACCCGCGCAGCGCGGCCCTTTGGTTTCTCCCGAAGGGGAATTCCTTCGGGAGCTTCCTCAAAAAGATGGCTGTGCTTGATTCCGGGGGAGTGGGAGCGGGATCCCAGCGTAGTGCTGGCGGTGGGATCCGGGTCAGGTCAATCCTTATCCTGAAGGTTATTCAGGTTACTCTCCGAGTTCCCAGGGAATTACCTGTAACGCAGGAGAGCTGACGCTCAGATTCCCGGGAGGTGGGCTACACTTTCCTGGGAATATTCCACACTAAGGATAATCAGGAGAAGGGTCACCTGTGTCCTGCCCCCGTTACCTGAGCTCACATTTGAGTTGTTCAAAAACGCCCCTGGAAGGGGAAAACTGGGATATTCCTGCTTGATCCCTCCCCTGCGCACTTGGGCCTGAACAGCCACCGGACTGCAACGCCCGGCGTGCCCCGCGGCAAGCGCGCGGTGCTGACGTCACTGCTCCGCGCCCGTTATCTCCATGGCAACACTGGCGCATCCCGGCGTCGCTCCCATGGGAACGTCTCGCATGGCGTCCCGGGAACCGGGGAAGGAAGACTTCGCGCTCCCCCCGGCTCCGCTGTCCCGGATCCCTCCCCGTGAGAGAATGCCGGCTCTGCAGTGCCGAGAACACCCTGCGATCCCCGGCGAAAGGAAACCCGGGGTCCGGCGTCCCAGGAATTCCAGGTGAGTGACCTGGTTTCTGGGAGAAACTAAAGCCCGGAGTATTTCCCAAGCCAGGAACTGCCATCTCCATCCAAGCTCGCTGGCAAAACCGGGAGCTGTTCCACACTGGATCCCAATAATCCCAGGGTTTTTTTCCCTTTTCCAGGCGGGACAACATGGAGCCTTTTTCTCTCTCTGAGCTCGGGCTCCCAGCAGAAAACAAAGCTATCCAGGGAATTCTCTGCCCCATGGCTGTGGAGCTCTGCCACCTCCTCCTCGCCCTGGAACGGGAAGATGGGATTTGTCCAGCCTTTCCCAATTTGGGGGAAAAGGTGGAAAAATTAGCCAAAGCCATGGAAGAACTCGCTGCTGTGGCAAGGAGGTGAGGTGGATGGGAGTCTCCCAGGTGGATCTGGAGGCTGGGAAGACATGGAAAAGGTGGCAGGGAGCCTGCATCCTCCTGGAGAGGTGGGATTGGGAGTGGGGAATAGACAGGAGCGCCAAGCCCAGTGCTTCCATTCCAGGCTGTCCGAGCACTCCAGCGAGGAAGGGAGCACGGAGATGTGTCCCGTGGGTGAATCCCTGGTCCGGGCCGGGAGGGACGTGGTGCTGGCAGCATCGCAGCTCCAGGGGCAGCCGGACAGCCCTCGGCACCGGGAGCACCTGGCAGCAGCTGCCAAGAGGATCCTGATGGAGACAGCAAAGGTGAGGGGGCACGGGAGGGGACACGAGCGGGGGGAAGCTCCGGCAGCTCCATGGAGCGAACCACACCTCCTCCTCCCTCCAGGGATGAAACGGGAATGGGAATTCCTGACCTGAGAGGCTTTTCTGCTTTGTTTCCCGGCTAGATCCTTCAGCTGGAAGAGGCTGCAGGGATGAGGAGGATAACTGGGGCTGCCAGCTGGCTCCTGGAATGCCTGAGCGTGCTGCGGGATGCCCGGGACACTCCAGGGCTGCTGGCTGCGTTCCAGGCCTTTTCCGAGGCCGTGCTCCTGCTGAGCCGCCTGACAGCCAAGCACCTCCAGGAACTCGGAGACGGTCCTGGCAGGAAGAGCTTGGCCCACACCCTGCAGCTGCTCCACAAATGTGTGCTGCTCATCCACACGGCCAAGCGTGGCACCCTGACACGGTCCAGGGATTGCCAAGCTGACCTCTCCCAAGATTCCATTTTCCAGGTGACAGAGAGGACCATCAGGGAGCTCCTCTCTCTGCTCACGGAGCCACGGGACAGGAGTGGGATCTTCTCCCAGCAGGTGAGCAGGCTCCAGGCTCTCCTCTCCCACCCGGACCCCCTGCGCCTCTCCGAGGGTGGGTTCAGCTCCCACTTGGAAGTGGTCATTCTCCATGGAATGCTGCTGGCAGAGTCATCCAGGCCGGATCTGCAGCTGGAGCTGGTGGAACGTTGCTGGGTCCTGCTGCAGCTGAGGAGGAGCATCTGCAGCCACATGAGCCGGAGGGAGGGCCAGCCAGGACAGAGCCAGGGAGAACGTGGACTGGAGCAGGAATGTCACAGCCTGAGGGAGGAGCTGGAAAACCTGGACCGGGCAGTGCTCAGGGCCACTCTGTGCCAAATCCTGGATGGATTCTTTGAGGAGAAGGAGCCCCTGAGGCAGCTGGTTGAAGACACCCTTAGTCTTGCTGGTTCAGGATGTTTTCCAGCAGGACCAGGAGGAATTTTAAGGAAGCTCCAGCCTCTCATCGCCTCCTTCTTCGCTCAGGCCCAGCGGATGCTCCGAGCGGCCGATCTGGTCCTGGCCAGGTGCGCCGAGGCCCAAACTGCCAGGGAAATCCGGGAGGGTGTGGAGCACCTGCAGAGCCTCCTGGCCAGCCTCCCTTCCCTGCTCATGGAAACAAGTGGGAATACCACGGAGCAGCTCCAGGCCCTGTGCTGTGCCTGGGCCAGAGCCACCGACAGCCTCCTGCGCTGCTTTGAGGAGACCATCGGCATCAGGGAATTCCTTGAGGTATCCCTCCTGGAGCTGACCAAGCACAAGGAATGGTGCGAAGTGGCGCTGGAATGTCGAGATCCCGAGGGATTCTCCTGGCACACCGCTCGCCTCACGGGCTGGGCACGCTGGGTGGTTGGAGCCACCACCCGGCACGTGGACAGGGCCACGGATCCCATCTTCAGGAATGGTTTGCTGGTGTGGGTGGAGCAATTGGCCAAGTCCATCCTGGAGCTGGGAGCAGTCACGGCCCTCCTTCCAGGAAAGTTTTCCTGCCTCCAAAGCCGAGATGCCTTTTCCCAGGCAGCGAGCTCCCTGATGGACTCTGCTCTCTGTGTCCAAGCTGGGCTGGATGGGTCCAACCACCCAGAGATCCTCAGCCCGCTCCGGGAGCAAGTGCGGAGCACCAAGGTGGAAAAGGGGCTGGAGATCAGCTCATCCCACACTGGGATACGAACCACTACAGATGAGGCAGCATTCCAAGAAGACATCCAAACTGATCCATCTTCACCACCAGCTAACTTCCACCTGCATCCATGGAAAGGAGATACACACCCCGTCATCACAGCCCTCTTGGGAGCATCCCGAGCCGGTGACATGGCCTCTGTCCGTGCTGCTTGCTCCATCCTGCTGGAGCTCTCTGATGGCTGTGTGGAAGCAGCACGGGAAGCGCTGCCCATGGCCGAGCCCCCCCAGCTCCGGGTGCTGGAGCAGCACCGGGATATTGTGGCACTGACCCCGCAGATCATCAGCCTGGCCGTGGAAATGGCCCCCGGGCAGCTCCCTGCTTCAGGCAGGCTTCTCCAAATGGCACTCAGGCTCTCGGGAAGGATCCGGGAGACTCGGGAGTGCCTGGCAGCCGTGGCAGGCTCTTGGAATGGTCTGGCCCAGCAAGTGCTTGGGTTTATCCTGTCGGGTGACTTTCCAAGAGGGAAGCAGGCTTTGGATGAGACCATGCTGGGTTTAGCGGGAGCAGTGCAGCTGGCAGGAGATATTGCAAGCACAGCCTGCAGTAAAGAAAATCCCAATCCCCCCAATGTCCAGGAGGTGTTTCTGCAGCTCCAAGCCAAGTTTTCCCGTGCTCAGCTGAACACCAAAGTGCTCCTGGAGAAGGCAGCGTCCTTTGGGGGATCCTGTGGGACAGAAAAGGCCATCCTGGAGCTGCACAGTGTCCAATGGGCCGTTGGCATGCGTGTCCTGCTGGATGCCATGGATCAGTTCGTGGGCAGGGATGTCCTGTTCCTGAGGGAGCTGAGCAGAGCCGTGAGGAACAAGGTTGGCCCACAGAGCCTCCTGCCTGCTGTGGCCGAGAATTCCCTGAGGCTGCAGGAGGCCGCCCGGCTCTCCTACTTATCCTGCCCTGGAGACCGCGGTGCCAGAGAAATCATGGAGCTCCGGGAGGAGATCCAGGTGCTCATGGAAGCACTGCTGGATGTGTCCAACACCCTCCTGCTCTCCCCACTGCCTACAGCCAGCTTGGCCATCCGCTTCGAGCTCCTGCGGAGGGATGTGGCCCTCAGGGCCAAGGCGTTGTTGCTCCACATGGAAAGGGTCAATATGGAACAGCTGCAGCTCATCCAAGATGTGGTTGGAGCAGCTCTGTCCACCCTCTCCCACCAAGAGAGGGAGAGGAGCAAAGAGACCTTTGAGGAGAAGGCAAATCAGCTCATGGCTGATGTCCAGTGGGTCAGGAACACCATCCGGCATGCTCCAGAGGCCGGCGCTCAACTTCCATCGCAGCCCGACCTGCTGTCCATGGCTGACCACCTCCTGCTCCTCACTGCTGACGTGGTGGGAAGCACCCAGCGGCACTTCCAGAGCCACCAGGACACTGGGAATCCCTGCCAGGACACTGGGGACCCCCGCCAGGACAGCGTGGTGTGGTACTGGTCAGCCAAGGCACACTACCTTGTCACACAGCTCCAGCTTATCCGTGGAATTGACAGGGACATCCTGCGGCGCCTCACGGAATGCCTGCGGCGGGAACGCTTCCCGGGATCACCCAAGGGCACAGCTGCACTTCCCCCGGCCCCAGAGCCCACCAAGGCAGCGGGAATTCATCAGTGCGGGAGCGGAGGAGCGAGCGGAGCCGTGCAGGAAGTGGGTGAACTGGTACGGGAGCTCTTTTCCCTGGCAGGGTGTTGGTCAGGGCTGTCTGTCATTCCTGGTGCTCCCAGCACGGAGCAGGAATGTGAGGGATCCTGGCAGGGCCTCTGGAGGTCAGCAGGCTGACCCTGGGCCACTCGGGCAGCTCAGGTTGCTGGCAGCCCTGGATTCCTGGATATCCGATCGGCCAGGCTCTCCTACATTCATCCCAATTCGCCATTTTGGAGGCGGGGGGGCTGTAGCACTCTCCCTCACCTCCACACATTCTCTCTGGGAATACCAGCATCTCCATTCCCATGGGTGTCAGGAGCTGGGCAGGGCTTTGGCACACAACCCAGGTCCCTCAGCAAAGTGCTTTAGAGCTCTAACTGTGCTGGGAATTAATCGCAAACTGTCAGCTTGCAGGACACACTATTCCCATTTGGAGCTGGCTCCAGGGGCTTTGGATTTAGGGAGAAGGGCTGGTGGGAAGGTGGAGTGGACTCAGCAGGGGGAGGTCAGCTCTCCCAACAACTTTCCTCACCAAAATCTCCTTCAGAAACACCCAGGTGGAGGAGACCATTCGGCATCACTGTGTGCACACATTCCAGACTTGGAATCTGCTCTGTTATTGTCTCGACAGCACCAGGATGGCCCTCCCAGCATCTCCCCTGCAAAGCAGGAGAGAGGAAACTGTGACACGCAGCAGGGTGGCCTCGGCCAGGTGTCCCAGGTCACCCAGGACATGGCCACGAGGATGCTCCACATGGCTCAGTTCCTGCGGAGGAAGGGCCCCATTGCGGTAGGCAGCGTTTCGCCCCTCCCCTTTTCCCTTAGGATCATGGCAGCTCCATCCCAAATCCCTGTGCCGCCCAGCTCTTGGGAGAGTGGTACCAGCTCTGTTTATGCAAAATACTCCAAATTCCTTCCTCCTGGTTGGATGTGAGCTTGGCATCCTGTCCTCTCCTCAGGATGTATCTGAGCCTCCTGGACCCTCCCTGTCCTGCAGGAAAAGCTTTTTTTCCCTTCTCTCCCCAATCCCATTGATTTTTATCCCGTTCCAGAGCAAGGAGCAGTTTGTTGCCTGTGCCAGGCAAATGGTTTCCGACGGGCAGGTGGTTGCTAAGTTTGGGAACATCCTTGCCAAGCACTGCCTGGACCAGAGATGCTCCATGGAGCTGCTCCGCGCTGCCGAGCACACCCAATCCATCAGCAGCCAGCTCGGCATCGTGGCCAGGTGAGCTGCCAGCATCTGGGATCACCTCTCCCAAGGTCATCCAAGAGGGATCCCTTCTCCAAGGAATGTGGGTGGTGGTCACCAGAGGGCCTAGGGGAGGTGGGTATTGTCCAGGAGTTGAGGAACAATTTGGAGGCTTCCCTTCCCTCCATGAGTTTCCCTGCTCAGATGGCAGAGGGGACAAGCTGGCTTTGGAATACCAACGCTGTCAGGATGTCCAATGTCCTTCCAATAAAATCCTTTGGAATGTCTTTAAAGGGTGAAAGCAGTGACTGGGGAGAGCAAGGCCTCCTCTGAGCTGCTGGTGAGCAACGTGCAGAACCTCATCCGAGCGGTCCAGCACGTCCTGAGGGCAGCCGAGGCAGCGTGCGTCAAAGTGAGTCGATCGTGGAATCAGTCCTGGAATTATCTGGGTGGGAAGGGCTGCTCCAAGCCCCATCCAGCCTGGCTTTGAACACTTCCAGGGATGGGGCAGCCACAGCTTCTCTATGCCAGGGCCTCCCCACCCTCACAGGGAAGGGTGAAGGCTGATGGCAGCAATTCCACCCTGTGGGAGCTCCTCATCTATGTCTTTCTACAGGAGCTGGGATATGGCTGCTGTGGGACTCCAGCCGGAGCAAATATTCCTCCTGGAATATTTTTATTTTGTGCTTTTCTGTCTCGTGTCCAAAGCCTACCCTGCATCATCCCAGGCATTGACCATCCTTGAAGTCACCTTTACCTGGTCCCTTCCTCACTTAATTTTTGGATTGTAGAGCACTTTTATTTGGAATTAGTCCATGCTATCCTCTTTATTCCCAAAAGCCAGATTCCCAAGAGTTTCCCATGCAGCTGCCATCCACAGCCACCTGATCTGACTGTAAAGTCAGCAGGAGCAGATTTTTCCTGAAAACAACTGGAAAACAAGTACAAACACCACCAGCCTCTCCCTGAGGCAGTGTTCCCACCTGAATCCCACCCTCCTCTGTAATCCTACTGCTTTTTCTGGGATCAGCATCTCTTTTTGAAGGAAACACAGATTTTTTAGAATCCCATTTGCTGACCAATCAGCCCCAAGGGTGACAAAGCTCCTCCTGTGCTTAATTAAACTTAAAACTTCCTCTATTTGTCCATTTTTCACTTTGCTTATTCCAGCCTGGATTAATTAATTAATTTTGACTGTCTAGATTCCAAAGTCCTTTATGACCTGGAAATTTCCCTTTGGAAAATTCCCTGCTTATCAACAAACTGCCCTCCTTTTCTCTCCCTGTAAGAAGCATTTTAAGCATTTTGAAGCGTTAAGAGGTAGCAGTGCCGTGTAGATTATGCACTTACTGGCACATCCAGACTTTTCCATAATTTAGGATGCACAGAGATATATTAAAGCAATTCCTTTGTCCAACAGGGTTTGGAACAACCCTCAGCTGACCCTGAAGAAGAAGAAGTTGCTGCTTTCTGCCAGCAGTGGAGGAAAAACCTGACACAACACAGAGCCAAGGAGGCTTTAAATTCCGACCGGGATGAATTAGGGCTCCGGAAAACTCGAGGGGCGAAGGCTGAGCCCACCCTGATGTCTCTGGTGCAAGAACAACCCCCTCGGAGCAGAAATATCCCAAAGCATCCCAGGAAAGGACACACGGTTATGGACAGACACCTGTAAATCCAGAGAGGGGCTCCTTGTCCCAATGGCGTTGGAAGCAGAGGAGGAATATTTTGCAGTGTGAAGGATTCATGTTGGAGCTTTTCATCGTGGCAGGAAAATCATGGAACAGGCTCCATGGGGAGGCCAGGAATCTTCTGGTGAGTGTTTTACCCCCAGGTGGTGAGATGGGATGGATGGGGCTTTGGAGAATCCTGATCCAGTGGGAGGTGTCCCTGCCACAGGCAGGGAGTGGAATGGGATGAGTTTAAGGTCCCTTCCCACCCAAACTACTCCAGGATTCTGTGATCCAGAGATGCTCAGGCTTTCTGCAGTCTTTCAACCTTTCCTCCTTCACATATCCAGGGATACAGCAGTGGGGAGCATTTCATATCACCTGCTGCCCCTGATCCTGCAGATTTCTTCCCAAAATCCCACTCAGCCCCAGGATTCTCTCATATCCAACATTCAACCCCCATGATCACCCACCTCACAGCTTCCAGAGTATCCCAGACTGGTGACACTGCTGCTCCTGTATCCTGGCTCTCCACATCCATTCTTCCCAGCCTTAGGATCACGAGTTGTCCAATGGAAACGCTGCTCCGTGCTGGAATTCTGCAGGAGAGGTGGAAAGGACCCTCCCCTGTGGAATACACAATCCAACACCACAGCAGATCACAACTGGCTCCATGGTGGCTGCAGCCCATTCCAGCCCACTTCGGTGTCCCCACCTACATCCCAACCACCTTCCCCAAACCAGGAATTCCATTACTTGCAAGGAATCTCCTCCGTGCTCCGAGGAAAAGCAGCAGCATGCACACCAGAGACTCTGGGAAGCTATCTGCAATGGATAAAGCAGGGAGCAGAGGTGGATGGAGGAGCCAAGTGGAAGGTAGGAAGGCAGGAAGGAATTACACATGGAGACAACAGGCTGTGAGGACTCGCAGGCCTTTGTATCCGTGTCCTATTTCCACACTATTTTCCCTGCTGGCTTGGTTTTTTGAGGAAAACCTTGACCAGCCACACCAGTGTGTAGATGAAGAAATAACAGACTAATATTAAAGGACTAATGGATTACTCAAAAAAAACCAACCCAGTTCCATGTCTATTCTCTACTTTTCCTACTCAAAAAAAAAATCATAAAATTAATGGAATTCATTCTCTGGGAAATCAGGAAAGCAAACTGAAACCACAATTGCCTTCGGAGATGCTTCCTCTGCCATGCAGGAATCACCGGCTCCCCTTGGCTCATCCATGTAAGGCAAAACCTCAGACTTTGGGATAAACACTCTGCTGTCCCAGTGGAAACACCACTTGGCCAACAAACAAGAGGAAAAGGCCCACGACCATCACTTGGCTGAGGGACAAACCAAGAGGAAAAGGTCCAACAGACAAACCAGGAGGAGAAGATCCATGACCACCACTGGGCCAACAAAAAAAACCAAGATGGGAAGGTCCATGACCGTCACTTGGCCAAGAGACAGAAACCAAGAGGAAAAGGTCCAGGACCGCCACTTGGCCAAGGGAAAAACAAGAGAAAAAGGCCCAGCAAGGAAGAGACTTGAAGCAGAGAAACATTCCAAAGGGGTGGGAAGCAGATGGCTGATTAAGCAGCCGGCACGTTTTTATTGGAAAGGCAGCTGGCTAGGAATGACTACACTTCCTCTGGAGAAAAAGCAGCCCCAAAGACAGCACAAGAGGTCTGGAGGACAGTTGGGCTCTCCCATGCAAAACCTTGGGAATTCAACACATGCAGGATGTTCCACGATGAAAAATTACTCTCTCCATGAGACCTCAGGACCACATACAGGGTTACATTCAAATCCCACAAACCATCCCAAAAAAGCCCGGCTTTAATCTCCCTCGTCCCAGCTGCCACTGTATGCACACGGAGTCGTCACCAGGAATTAACTGTACCATTTTTTAATTGTTTTGTTAAAAATGTCGTCGAGACACCATGAATACAAGTACTGCAGTTACAGCCATACAAAAAAAGCAATACAAATTAAGCAGCTGAATACAAAAATACGTTGAAATACATGAACACCACAATGGAACTCGGAGCACTAAATCCCAATCGTGTAGGCGTGGAAAAAAATTAAATAAAAACCTTTTTTTCTTTTCGTATTAGACAACGTAGTTTTCTCCACTTTGAACAGTTACTTTTGCTAGTTATGTACTTCACGATTTCTTCTATGTACAGCATAGAATAAAATACTTTTAAAAGATATGACATTTTTCATCCTCAATATGTGATATAGTCTCTTTTACACTAATATTGACTGCAGGAATAAAAACTGTCCGTGTCTTACATCAACTCATTGGAAAAGGAGGAGCGACGCTTTCCTTTGAATTCATTTCCGTGGGGGTTTCCATCAGTTCAGGGGTTTGGCAGTCCTGGAACGGCATCTCTCCTGGGAATTCATGTACATAATATTGCTTGGATCTATACAAATGTGGCAATCGGATCTAAGTGGTGGTTGGGAAAGAGGCAGCTCACACATATACAGCTCTGGGGATTTTCCATGACTTATTTACAATGAAAGTGCTTTTCTCAGCTCTAACACGATCCGGGGGGATTGGTTTCCTTTCTACAGGTCAATTATTAGTCTCCCTGAAATTGGAAAGAAAAAGGATTCTCTAGAAAATACCACAGCTTTGCAAACACTCGAGCGTACTGGAGAACTGCGTGTGGTTCGGAGATTAGCAGCTGAAAAGTGGTGGGAATTATAATTTAAAAATAAATAAAGCCAAAAGAGGTAACCCAGGTACAAAACAGCAGAGAACTGCAATATCCACAACGGTAAAAAGACTCCAAAGCCATCTGCTAACAAAACGGGGAAGCGGTTGGATCGAAAGTCTTGAAAACATCTTTTAAGGATTTATCATCCGACTCCCCGTTGGGATCACTCTCCGGGGCCTGCGTTACCTGTCCGGGCTGCCTCACCTGCCTGGGGTCGCTGTACTGCGGCCGGATTAATCCCGACAGAGCCTGGATCGGGAGATTATGGACGGCAGGAGCAGCGCTGGAGTGTTTAGCCTGAGATTTACTGGTGCTGTTTGCCTTGTCTGAAGCAGCTTCTGCTGATCCTTCCGTGGGTTTTTCCGCGTTGGAGGCAGCCTTCTGCTGCTGGGACGCATCTTCCGTGAGACTCGGCTCGTTTTTACTGGAATTTTTCAAAATGCTTTTTTTCTGGTTCTCTCCGTTCTCTCCCGAACTGGCCGGAGCCGCGTCCGAGGATGAGCTGTGATCCCTGGGATCATACAAACTGATCCCGCTCAGGATGGAGCCGGGAGTTCCCAGCCTAACGCCGCTGGACGATAATTTGGGCGCGTACGGAGGCAAAGCATCGGGGTCGGATTTCAGAGACGCGGCTTCTGAGGGCTGGGATGAGCTGGCAGCAGCTCTGGCAAGGCGGGGGTCAAACTTGGGAGGGTGGGAATCCTTCCCAACTCCGTGGTGAGCGTCTGCACTCGACAGTCTGTGGAGTCTGGGATCAACGTTCTTTTGCAAGCGAGGATCCCCCAGTTTGCTGGAGCTACTGGCATGGGAATCTGTGGATGGATCCAAGTAGCCACCCCGGCCCGTGAGGCTGTTTTTGGCCTTGGCAGCGAGCCGGGGATCGGCTGGCATTGTGTTGGGATGCGGATCGTTCTTCAAATTCCGCAGCTTATTCAGTCTCTGGTCAGCAATGAGCGGAGGGAGAGGTAAATTGATGGAAGAGACGGGGTCGGGTTTAGGCAGAGGGATTGGGAGCAAGTCCTCGGGGGCCCACACGATGTGCTTGGCAAAGTTGGGTTTCATCAGGGTCACATCCATCTTAATGTGGCTGAACTGCCGCAGCTGGGAGCGGGGATCCCGTAACGTGACGCCCGGCAGAGGTTCCAAGGGAATGAGGAAAGCTCGTTCCCTCAGCTCCCTCTCCGAGTCCTCCTCGTCGTCATCCAGCCCTTTCTGCTTGACTTTCACTCCAGCGTGGGTGTGGTGTAAATCCAGCTTGGCCCCGGCCAGGGAGGAGCCGGGATGGCCGCCCTCGCTGACCTTGTGCATCCGGGGATCTCGGGCCAGCCGGGGATCCAGGGATGCCGACTCCGAAGGCTTCCTGGGATTGGGCCTTGGAGAGGCCCGGAGTCTCGGGTCAGCAGCCTGAGGCCCCACGCCTTTGTCTTTGGCCAGCCTCGGATCCGTAGGCATCCCAAGCATGTGCTGCTCCGTGGAATGTTGTTGCCGATTCCTAAAGTTTTCACTTTGTTTCTTTAAGGTTTTGAGGATTGATTTAACACTGCTCCCCTCTTCCTCCTCACTGCTGGAATACCAGTTGACATTGTCATCTAAAAATCAAAGAAATGACACAAAATTTAGATTATTCCAGCACATAATCCTTAGAGAATCCAACACTCCATAATGGGAAACTTCTCCCATTAAAGTCAAACTGAAAAGATCTGGTATTAAATCACTCCCTGTGTCATAAAAATCACAACCTCAAACAACCAAAATCCACTTAATCAAAAAACTGCCATAACACGAAAACCTGGAGGTAGTGCGGATGGAATGCAGCAGAACTTGGGAATCTCTCCATATCCATCAATATTAATTTGGGAAAATAACCTGCTTTCAAACAATCCTTAACAGTACTAGTAAAAAAAGGGTATCTAAAACCTGAGTCTTGAGGGGAGAAGGAAAAGTAAAATGGCGTCTTGCAGTGGTCTTTAATCCAGGTAAACTACGAATTTGCTGCCTTACTTAATCCAAATCGCAAGGTTTGCAGGAGTGGTCAAGATTCAGGAAGGGAAGAAATCAGAATTTTATTTCAAAGGATATCAGAGAGGGAAAAATACTGCTCTAGAGGAAAAAAGATCAAAAAATGCAATCAAAAAACCAGGATCTAGGATGCCATTCCACCTGGCAGTGAGAAACAACCCCTCTGGTTCAATAAGGGATTTTCCAAAGTCATTATCGACCAAAGAATCTTTTAAAAGTGCAGTTAGATCCAAAAATTATTCACTGGAGCTAGGATGGACAGAGGCTACACGAAGATCCTAGAACAAGCTGGGAAGAAGAGCTGAAAATACTGAGCTGCTGCTTGGACATTCCCAGTAACTGTGAATGGTGACATGACGGAAGTCAGCGTCAACCGATGTCCTGACCATGGGCATTAAGCACATTGAGAATTCCAACCAAATCCTCTCACCTTCATCTTTGCTCATGGCCCTCTGGCCCTGGCTGCTGGCAGAGTCTCCGTCCCGCTGGTGCTTCTGGCTGAGCCTCACATACAGGGCCTTCTGCATGGCCGGCAGGAAGTCGGGCACGTTGATGCCCTGGTTGTGGCCCATGTGGCCACCCATGCAGTCCGACTCGCTCCCGCCCGGATGCGACTCCGGAGCCATGAGATGAGCCTGGTGATCTGTAAATTCTCCGTGCCATGCTCCATCTGCAGGACAAAACTCCAGTTAGCAGTTATCCTAGAGAAATGCTGACAGCTATAAATATGGAATCATGGAATGGGTTGGGTTGGAAGGCAGCTTAAAGCAATCCAGTTCCATGCCATGGCAGGGACACCTTCCACTATCCTAGGTTGTTCCAAGCCACATCCAACCTCACCTGGAACACTTCCAGGGATGAGGCAGCCACAACTTCTCTGGAAAAACTCTGCCAGGGCCTCCCCACCCTCCCAGGGAAGCGTTTCTTCCCAATAGCCCATCTCAACCTAAAGTAAACGTGACTTATACAACACAACTGAACAGCACCAGCAGAAAAAGCTGGAACGCTGAAGACATTCCAGGAGGTTTCTATCCAAAATTCATCCAGCAGATGTCCTCACCTCCGGAATTATTGGCTGGCTGGAAGTTGTGTACCGCTTGGTGGGAATAATAGTTGTCGTAGAAGTCAGCCGGGTTCTGCATGGGCTCGTACTCCCCGGGCATCTGCTGGTACTGCGGCCCCGGGGGACAGTGATTGTCCCTTGGCATGTTCACCATGTGTCCCTGCACTCCGGGGGAATTGTAGGATCCTCCCATCCCAGGCGGGGTGAGGGGTGGCCCACCCTGCTGCCCCTGCATGGGCATTCCAGTCTGGTTCTGCGGGCCCATGTATCCCGGGGGCACGCCCTGCATGGGGGGGCTCTGCGGCATTCCCGGCCCCTGGGGGCCTCCGCAGGGATGATGCCCAGGAGAACCGGGGTGCATTGGGGGCCCGTTGTGTCCTTGGGACATGCCAGGCCCTGGCCCTGGACTCGAGCCTGGATTGTACATGTGCTGGGAATGTGGGTCGTTGCCCTGGAATGGCGGCCGCGGGGGCGACGCACTGTTGTAGAAGGTCGGTGGCCTGGAGGCAGAAGAAAATCAAGGAATCAAATTTTGGACCTACAGACACCAAGAGCTGGCTCTCTCCCTCCCACTATTTGACCTGACATTGGATAAAATTCCCAAAGGAGCATTATTTTCCAACTACACCCATTCCACGTTCCTTAACTTGGCCAAAACCATGTTTTTTCCACTATTTGCTCATCTCCATCAGTTTTGCCCAAGGAAAAGCCAACTACAAAAAGACTGGAGCAGGGAATGAGCTGCTCCATCTGCAGACAGAGATGCCAAACCGAAAGCCAACTTCTGGAAGGTCAGGCCTAAGTTCCTTTCTATAGAAAACATGAAATAATTCTGGTATCAAATATCTGGCAGATTCTTAACTTATCCCAGAATCCTGACAGGAACAATGATTAAAGGTTAAGTGATAAATATCCAGGAGAGTTCTCCCCATAATTCCAACACCTACTTCTTCCCAATTTTGTGTGCCAAATCCACAGTGGGCTTCACGACAATTTCAAAAAGAGAAGGGATTTTCTTATAATCTCCTGATGGATCTTGGTAATTTTCCATGTCAGACTCGGAGAAGGGATATTGCTCCGGGGGGGTTGGCAGGAGTCCGACCCCCGGAGGGGGTTTGGGAAGAGGAACAATGCCCCGCTTCCGGAGTTCCTCCAGCTCCTTCTCATCTTCATTTTGGGGTTCCTCCTCGTTATTCAAAACCTGGAACAAAGCCACGTGGCAAACATTCCATCAATTTTCCCGTATTCCAGTTCGATTTAGTGTTGTGCCTTTTATTGAACTATTATTTCCATATTTAAATAAACAACTTTCCTGTTATCTGCTATAATACTGCTGGATATTGACACCCAGCCCAGAGGATTCTAAACCCATTTTTGGGAGTTGCTTTCCAGGATACCAAATCCCAGCCAGGAAAATACTTCTCTATTTCAGGAAGGAACAATTTCCCACCAGTCCACTTCCTTCAAACAGGAGTGGAAGGAGTTATTCCAAGATTCCTCATGTTTTTAGTGTTGGATTCACACCTGTTTTCTGTTACGGGCTGGTGGGCAATGACTGGAGAGGGAATATCCCAGTAAACCAGAGCTCATGGAAAAGGCTCCTCCATCCCTTCCCCACCCCGACTGCAGCAATCTTGATATTCCCGCTATCCGGACGGCTCACCTTATCCAACAGCTCCTTGGTTTCCGCAGTCAGGGGAGCATGAGAGAATTTGCATTTATCTCCTTGATAACACTTTGCTCCTGTGTGGTAGAACTTGCAGGGGAATTCATGTGAGGAAGGAATTAAGGATTCCTAACAGTTTGGGAAGGTTATAAAATCCAGCTGGCAGCTATCCCTCAATTCTTCGTCAGGAATTCATCTTTATGGCAGGAATTTTGGAAGCTAATAACCAGCTTACCTCTTACTTCCATTTTAAATTCTCCTAAAAATTACATTTCTGTGGCCTTTGGATTTAATTTTCAAATTGTGATTAAAAAGGGAAAGGTCTCAATTCCAGAGGAAAACATCAAAATAATGACAAAGAGAAACAGATCAGGAGTTCAAAAGTGTGCATAAATGTATCTAAAATTCTAGGGATTTTATCTTTGGAAATGTTAAAAATCAGTAATTTTATATTTATTTTTTCCTCTGAAGTATTTGAGAAAAAGAAGGATCTTGTAATTAATCTACACGGTGGTAGAGTCTTTTAAAAAACAGTCACCTTTAGAAATCATTTACATCAAAATAAATAGAAATTAACATTTCAGGTGAATTTAGAAGTATTTTTAAAGGATATTGTGCAAATAAATGCAGTTCTCTCCTTTGGTGCAGTAACCCTGGATGTAGAACTTGCAGATTTCCTTTTTCTTTTCAATCTCTGCATCATGATCAAATTTACACTGTTCTCCCTATAAATAAATGGAAAAAAACCAAGGAAAAGCCATTACCCATCTGAAATGCTGAGAAATTTAATTCCATAATAAAAGATCATCCTCCTCAGCTGAATTTAAATTTTTCATCTTTACCAACATTAAATTCCATTATAAGCAACAAAGACTATAAATAGGGGGGTCTGGACATAGAGAAAATTCCTGGATTGGAATTCAAAGGAATACATGGAGTGGTGACAGAAAACAATCCCTGTTCTCTGCCTCCATCTAGGAATTTGCATTAAAAAGGCATTGAAATAATATTTTACTGATTTTTTTTGTCATATATTCTGTTATTCTTTAGGATTATTTTGCTGGATGGGGGTTTGGGTATTTTTTTAGGATTTATTTTCCTGAAAAAGACAGCAAGCGCTCTTTCAGTTCCTTCTAGAACTGAAGGTGGCAGCAAATACTCATCTGAGCCAAAGGTATTTAAAGGCAGCAAGAAACACAACATTTCCAAGCATTTTCACTTTTATTTCCACCATTTGGGAAAGAAACAGAAAATTCCACTGCTAAATCCCAAGGAACCAAACAAAACTGGAAGCATTCAGTGGTTGTGTTTTCTAATAATCCCACTTTTTAAAGTTTAGCACCACAAAGCAATTAAAGTTCCCAAATAAGCAGGAAGTAATTTAATATATTCAGGAACTGCTGCCTGTTTAGATTCCAGACTTGTGAGATGTGATGTCATTGATACATTATCATTCTCAGGGTAAGTTTAGGATGTTTTTATTGAACATATTAATAAAAATATAAACTTTAATAGAATTTAATTTAGAATGTGAAGGGGATGTTTTTCCACAAATAATTCCATCTAGAAATCCTGAGGACATCAGAAATCAAAATACTGAGCTTCAACAGCAGAATTTGCTTTAAATCAGCTAAAAAAGTAATTTAAAAAAGAATTAAATTTACCTTAATGCACCTCCCTTCGAGGAAATATTTACAGATCTGTTTGCCCTTGTGCTCCACCGTGTGCTGGTTGATGAACTCCTGGCTCATATTAACCCATTTTTTCACTGGTTTGCCATCCTGGGAAAAAACAAAAAAACACATTTTATCAGCTCCTATTTGGAGCACTGGTGATCCAGATATTGGCAATAAGGACTGGAATTGCAGGTACCTCATGGAAGCCATCAGATCCTTTATTGCCACCTCTGCCCCTCCCACGATCCTTGCGCTTCAGCTTCTTTTGCATTCCACGTCCTCTTCCAACATTGTAGTTGTTCCCTCGTTGGGAAATGCCTGGAAAACAGGGATAACCTCTTAAAAGGGTCACAGAACTTAAGGGGAAATGGTTCTCTCATGGCATCAAAAAGAGACAAATGGGACAAATTAAATCCCTCCCTTTCTGCTGTTGGAAATGTTATTTCTGACCAGCCCAAATATTCCCGGAAAACCATCCCTGGCGGCTTCCCTCATCCAGGTCTCCATCCCAAAATGCTACCAAAACTTCCCTTACCTTTCTGGATCCCTTTCATCCCCTGTTTCTTCACTGGTTCCTTTGGGAACGGAGGTCCCAAATCCCCACTGGAAGTCTCCTTAGCTTGTCTGTACTGCTTCAGCTGGTCAGCAAAATCCTCATCCTTTTCCTCCTCGTTGTAATTCCCAAAGTTTTCATCACTGTAATGACTGTAGTCATCATATTCCTTACTTTTGACATTTTTTTTATGCTGCATTTTCTGGGAACTCATGTAATTCCCTGACACGTGTCCATGCTGTAAGGAAAGGGATTGCATTAGGAAGCAATATTTCCAAACTCCACCCCTCCAAACTGCTCTAAAATCCATTTCTGGGGCTGTTTTATTATTCCCAGATTTGCCCAAAAAAGCATCAATAATACAAGGAAAATCAGTTATTCAAGAAAAATTAATAATTTTAATTCACAGGCTGAGAAAAGCCAAGGAAGTCGAGCTCCCAAAAAGCAAAATCAACTTTAGATATTGAAAAGTGGCTTTTCAAGAGTTCTTTCCTTTGAGTCCAGCCTATACCCAGTGCAGGCAACAAAAAGATTCCTTCATAATAAGGATTCCTTAATTCCTGTTCCCTGGTGGACGAAAAGTTGGTATCAGGCTTATTTTCTACCACAGATCCTGCTTTACATCTGGGAATCTCCTCAGGGAGATGAGAACTAGAAGTGCTTCCAGAAATCCAGGAGAACGGGTACTGGGATGGAGCCAAACTTCCAAACTCACACTGTTTATATTTGTATTTTTGGAATGTCACCTCAATAAAGACCTCAGGAATGAGTTTCAAACTTCCTACCTGACTGAAGGAGGAATCATAATCCCTGTAGGAAGAGCTGCTGCTTTTTTTGTGGGGCCTTTCCGTGCGCTCCATGTCGGAGTCATGGCTGTAGTCGGAACTGTCATCGCTGGAAGGAGAGTTATGCTGGAAAACAGAACAAAAAAGCTGGGAATTTTCAGGGAATCATCTTTTTTCTATAAATATAATGAGCACAAAAGTGACAAATTCACATTGTCCCTCTTATCCTAAAAACTCTCAAATCCCTCTGGTTCAGCTTCCATGACCTGGGCTTAACTTTGAACATTTAAGACCAGTTTAAGTCTTAATGGTAATAAAACCACTTTAGTTCTTTCTCCAGTTCCTTGGATTTGATTCAGGGGTCCTGGACACCCATGAATCAAATCATCACTTCCAGAATGTTGGGGCTTTTCCTAACCTTATGCTTGTCCCGTCTTCTCCTTTTGGATTTTTTCTTTTCCTTCTCTTTTTTGCGTTTTTTCCGCGATTTCCGGTGGCCTTTCTCGTTTTTCTGTTTATCCTCCCCTTTTGAGCCGTGTTCCTTCACATCCTCATAGGCTGCATCATCTATTTCCCCATCTTCCAGCTCTCCATCTTCCCTGGAAGACGAAAACCAGGAAGACAATAAAATTCCATGTTATTATCCAGCTCACCTGTCACTGGAAAAAAGCGGTTAAGAAGTCCAAAGCAACCCCAAGCTGTGATTTTTGGGATAAATGGACATGCCAGGGAGAAGACACGACTGCTGTATGACCTGGAATTTCTTGGAATTACATTAATGAAATAAAACTGGAACGTTAACATTCCTGAAACACCTGCAGCTATCCCAAAAATCCAATTACGTTTTGACAACATCAGTTAAACTCATTCCCTCAGGGATCAATTAAAATATCCTCTTCCATAAAATACCTACTGAAAACGCTTCTTGGGAACAAAGCTGTTCCCATGTCCCAGTTCCTCTGGGAATTACACTCATGGATTTCCACTTCTGGGATGCATCCAGGACTGGAATAACCTTCCAGGTAAACCAATATCAGTAATAGAATCCTTTGGATTGCATAGCAGAGGGAGGATTACAAAAAGTCCTCTAATCCCTAAATTCTTTCCACAACATCCAAGCATTTTGTAAGGACTGAGCTTCAAGAATGTAAAAAGGGGGGGAAAAAAAAGGAAAAAGAAGAAAAAGCCCAACAACTGGATAAATATGGATTGAAAAGATAATGGTCAAAAATACCATTTCTTGGAAATAAGTTATTTTTCAAGGAAGTGCCAAGGCAGGAATTCTCTTCTGGTTTAGCTGCTTTTATCCCCATTTAAATCCCAAACTGGAGCTGTGCACCAGGGAGAGCAGAACCTCCCCCTTTCACGAGTTCCTTCCCTCTTCCACAACCTCCAGACACTTGGAGCTCAATGGACATGTGAAAACAATCCCAGAAAGCATTCCCACTGTCTGAGTGGATTCCTAGAGAGTCTCCCAAACGGATCAGAAAGGCACAGAAGCCAAGTGATCTTCCAGGGAAAAGCAACCTGATGAAATCACTGGGCAGTTCCACAAATATCTGGGAAGGGAGAATCAAAAAACACCAGTTCTGGTATTTTAATTTAATTTCTAACCTTCGAACCCTGATTTTAGCTCCCCTTCCTTGACCTTATTTCGGGTCGTCCTTAAAAATAGAATTCCTTATGCCCAAAGAAGATTTACTCCAGAAGCTCCTTAAGTCCAAGATCCAAACCCAGGATGCGTTTTCTGAAATATTCTGGGAATAGTTACCCTCAAACATTATTGAAGTCTTTAAATTTTCATTCTCCATCATTTCATTTTAAAATAATTTTATTTTAAGTTAAAATTCCCTGAGGGCTAAAATTCCCTCAAATTTTGATACTAAGGTGCTGCTAAAGAAATTAGGAATTAATAAGGAAAATAACTCCAAATAACAGATAATTTTCACTGGGAAAATCAAATAAAAGCAGAGGGTGGCTGGGAGCAGTAAAAAGTGAAAGTAAATTAATTCCAAGCTATTTTCTGGGAAATCTGGCGTTGATTTGCGTGTAAATAAATTTGCCTCTAACTTCTTCCTTACCCTGCCATGGATTTACCCACACAGAACCAAGAAATCCTCACTAAATCCTTGCAGGAAAAATCTTCCCAGGACCCCTGTGTTGGAAGGCTCAGATCCTTCATCACCAAAATAATGTCAACAACAGGAATTAACTAAAACTAATTGGAGAATTAAAACCATTCCTGGCTTGAGAAAACTGCATTAAAACAACCTTCCAACTGGGAATATTCAAAGTGTGAACAGAGAGGGCTTTTTGCTGTTTTCTACTGCTGAAAAACACCAGTAAAGTTAAAGACTTTGGATAAACCAGGATTAAAACATCCTTCTAACCTGGAGTATTCCAGGTATGGCCAGACAGGGATTTTTTTAAAAATTATCTTCTACTAAGTAATTTCTTTATCATTCAACAGATCAGCTCAAATCAAACTATTAACAGAATTCCTGCTGCACAAATTGATTGGAAACTTGAGGTTCCCACTATGGGTGTTCCCTGCAGTGAACTGGTTTTACTGGTCCTACATTTGCACACCTGGTATAACACAAAAACTTGGGAGTTGGGCCTTTCTTTGAAGTAAATTAACTTATTTTACAGAGCTAAAGTTTTATAAAAAATACAAATTATGATCTCCCAGGTTGTGTTTGTTGTTGCTCTTCACCTCATAAATTAAAACATTATAAAGCAACACTTGTAAATTAAAATTAACTGTTAGGTGGCACTTATTGGCTCTATTTCACAATTACCAGTGTCACAACTGATTGTACTGGTGGGAACAGCTGGTGAGAGGACGAGAACTCCAAGCTGCAAAAACTCTGCTCCCAGCACAACCCGAAGTCCCTCAGGCTTGTCCTCAAGGATTTGAAAACTCCAGGTATTTTCAATCCCTGAAACAGGGAAAAGCCACAGCCTGACTGCAGGAACTCCACAGCACAGCTCTGCCCCAGCTCCAGAGATCCCAGTGGATTCCTGGTGTGCGCTCGGCTTGGAAAACACAGCGTGACACAACTTCCACCCTTGCCCAAGGACAAGCAGGAACGGGAGAACAAGAACCAGGAGCTCTGGGCTCGGCCTTGAACTTGCACTAAACCCCAGGCCCATTTTAGGGATCACTTCCCAAGGACAACCAGGAAGTGGAAAACAAGCACCAGCAGCTCTGGGCTCTGCCCTGACCCTTGCACTGAATCCCAGGAGCATTACCCAAGGACAGGCAGAAAGGGGAAAACAGGAACCAGCAGCTCTGGGCTCTGCCCTGACCCTTGCACTAAAACCCAGGAGCATTTTGGGGCCACTTTCCAATTTATAATACAGAACTCGGGACTCTTTCTCCAGCGAGGAAACAGTTTTGCATTTACCCACAAGGCTTTTTTTTTTCCCTCTGTTTGTTTGTTTCTTTCCCAGTGTTTTCCGGTCCTCTGAAGTACCACAAAGGGTTGTGGAGCTGTGTGGGGGGAGGCCGACCTCTGGGAATCCCAACACGCCGGCGTTTTTAACTCCTGCAGCTGTGTCAGGAATGCTCAGGGTAGATGTAGGCTCAAGCACTGGTGACTACCACCCTGGCACAGTATTTTTGGAACTAGTTAGGAAGGCCAGGGCTGCCTGGAGAAAGGATTTGAATTTCCAGCAGCTGCAGGAGAGAAAAGGAGGGAGGGAAGGAGGGAGGGAGGAACAGAGGTCCTTTCACCAGGAACAGGACTCTGGGTTTCTGCGCATGGGGATTGAGAGGTGGCAAAGATAACGTCAGTCAGCCCTTAATCTGCATAAAAAAGATCCAGTTAAATGTGTAAGGTGGAATCTGGCAAGAAAATGACGTTAAATATGGCTCTAGTGAGAGATTGTGGTATCAACAAAAACAGCCAAAAATAAAAAACCCGCCCAACTCGGAGCACCCTTTCCTGCCTGAGACAGAGAACAATGGTGACATTCAACAGACACCCCCTGGAAAGTGCAATTTATGGAAAGAATGGCAAACAGCCCCCCTTCCCAGCCAGAATAAATCAATGAAGATGTAAAAACGCATGCATTCCAAAAGGAAAAATTAAAACCTTGCTAAAGAAAAATGCACTTTTAATGCACTGACACCCCCCTCCCCTCCTTGCATTCCCCACCACCACCACCCCGCTCCAGCCTGAAGGTGACCTGCCCCCCAAAAACATCGTTAACCCCCTCAGGCACATTAACAGAGCATCATCATCATCAGCATAATCATCATCATTACCAGCATCACCCCACTAAGTACCACCATTATGAGAAGCGGAGAGAGAGAAGAATGTTACTCGACCTTTCGTCCCCTGCATGTTGCCTGTCAGAGTCGGGCATGTTTGGGTCAAGAACTGGGTTTGGGGGTTTGGAGAACAGGCTTTCAAAGGCCATTGTGCCTGGCTGTGGTGTGGTGAGGAGGAGGAGGAGGAGGGAGGTGGAGGAAGGCAGGGCCCCGCCGCTGCCCGCGGTGCGGAGCGGCGGGAGGAGGCGGCGGCGGCGGCGGCGCGCACGGCCGCGCTGGGGGCGGCTCGGTGAGGAGGAGGAGGAGGGCCGGGCCCCTCAGTGAGGAGAGATGATGAAGGTTTGCACTCACGGTTACTTAGTG
>VWPU01000196.1:0-104897 GCA_013398955.1 Callaeas wilsoni | reverse complement strand
AAACAACATGGCGACATCAAGGTGAGCNGAGCGGAGAAGGAGGGGAAGGAGGGGCTCCAGGCACTGGAGCCGAGATTCCTCTGCAGGCTGTGGTGAAGGCCATGGTGAAGCAGCTGTGCCCCTGCAGCCCATGGGGATCCATGGGGAATGCAGAGATCCACCTGCAGCCCGTGGAGGAGGTGCCCATGCCAGAGCAGGTGGATACCTGGAGGAGGCTGGGATCCAGTGGAAGACCTGGTCGAGAGAGGGGGCCCTGCTTCCAGGCTGGAGCAGCCTGTCCTTGGAGGACTGCACCCCGTGGAGAGACCGATGCCACAGCAGTTTTGGGAGGACTGTGTGCCCGTGGGGGGAATTCATGCTGCAGGAGGTGTGGTTTGGCTGCTGCTCGTGAGAGTGGACCCACGTCGGAGAAGTTCACGGAGAACTGTCTCCCGTGGGAGGGACCCCACGGTCTCACAGGGGATGGACTCCTCTCCCACAGCAGCAGAAGAAAATCTCGGTGATGGACTGACCAAAACCCCCATGCCCTGTCTCCTTGCGCTGTCAGTGGGAAGGAGGGAGGGACGGGGGAAAAGGTGTTCTAAGGGCTTATTTTACTTCTCATTATCCTTCTCTGATTCTGTTAGTAATAAATTCACTTTGCAACCTAAGTTTAGCCTGTTTTGCCCTTAAAATGTTTCTCCCAGTCCTCCTCTCACTCATGAAGGCTTCGTTAATTTTTTTTCCTTTTCCCTCCTCTGCCCGGCTGTGGCAGGGGAGGGTGAGTGAGCGACTCTTGTGAGTGCCTGCTGTTGGGCCAGTGTCAAACCACAACAGATGGCTCCAGGGGAGCTGGAGAAGAGTGGCCCAGTTTCCTAACAGCAATGGAAAAACAACACTGATTTTGCTGTTATGTACTCCACTTCTCAAAAAACTGCACACTAAAGGTTGTGTGATTTGTCAGAGCTTCATTCTGACAGTCTTAGAAAGAAGGGGACACTTTATGTGGATGGAAAGACAGGATATTTCACCTCCCCCTGGCAAAGGGAAGAGTACTCCGTGGGGAGCAACAGGAGCCACAGTCCCTTACCTGGACCCTTGGCGTTTGAAGCTGCCCCATGGTGGAAAACATATATCTACATTTTTTAGAAGGATGGGGAAAGTTTTGCTGCCACATACACTCTGCTGGAGGCCCAGGGGAAATACCCACTGGAAAATGCAAGTATTTTGTTTAAACCCACAGAGAAATTTCATACCACCATTCCTCCCCGTCTACAACTGCTTCAGTGTGTCTCCTAATAATAGCCCTAGAGATGGACCAGATCTACAAGTTCATCTCATCCATCTCTCTTCTAATTCAGAATTGTGCCCTATAACGGGTAATTTCAAGTGGTTTCATCAGTCAAATTTGAACAGACTACTGTTTTCCAAGTTTTTGAAATGCTAATCCCCAATAGATGTCACTGTTTAGTAAATGTCACATGGAAAAAGCTACTTTAAGGGATACCATTTTTAGGAGAGACCAGTTGTGTTGCATTATCTTGCCTCTTCAACTGGTAAGAAGAAGTAAAGGGTACATACTCCTTTCAGGGTGAGGGAGGATTTTGTTTCGTTGGCTTTGTTTAGTTTTTACTCGCTGTATACATTGCAGATATCTATAACGTGATCCCAGTCTTCATGTAATAAAATCAATTTCAACTTAATTTCTCAGTCTTTGATTAGCTCAATCTCTTTGCAGAGGAATCCATTGTAAATGAATCAACAGCATGAGACTTTTTTCCCCATTCGTTGAAAAGGGGTCTCATTTCGCTATCAATCATGTATGACAATCTAATACAGGCATGATACAGACCTTCATGCAGGTGGGAGACCACTTTGCCCATTAGGGGGCATTAATGACATTTATTCCTCATTTCACAGAAGGCTTTTGTCGTGACATCACCTCTAATCTTATTTTCCATGTCTAACAAGAAATATATTAATAGTTGCTTCTTAAAGAAACATTGCAGCCTCTTCTTGATGTTGCCTCAGGCTTATCTTCAGCCGTGTTTGACTGGGGCTGAGAACAGGCTCAGCATTTGGAAGAGAGGAGCTGGAGAGTTAGAGTGAGAAACGTTTCCATCTGAGGGGAAACCAGACTGTAAGACTCTGCTAAAAATTTCAGCCCTTGAAAGCTGTTGGGCTTGCTGAACTGGGGTTTTGTTTCAGCCCCGGAAAATGACAGGAATCCATTGTGCAAATTGTGTGCAGATGTGGGGCTGGGTATCACACATAACACAAATTCTTCGCTATTTGCATGTCGGATTTCATTTGCAGACCATATCCAATTTTCAAATTGCACTCTCTTTCAGTTGCAGAAGTGGCGGCAACTGTGGCCAAACCCCAATGCTTCCTGGCTGGTGGAGGGAGATCCTGCTCCGGGAAGAAGTTTTTTTCTTGTCTTGCTGTGTCCCCACAGAGGCGACAGAGGAAGAGGAGGAGAGAGCACAGGAGCACAGGAGCACAGCACACCCAGTTATGTAGGTGCACACCATCCCTTTGTGATGGATGTCCTTCCCTGCTGCCCCAGGGCTGGATTCCCACGTGTGCCCGTAGGGCTGGGCAGAAGGCCAGCAGGACTGTGACCGTACCATGCCCCCACCTGAACTCCACACTGTGACATGTCCATCTTATGTTCTCCTGTGCACGTGTGGCTGCCTGTGCTGCACAGAAAAGCTGGAAGAGAAGGCAAAACCGGGTTACATCAAGGTTAGCTGACTCGTAGTTGTATTCTGGGTATGGTTTCATACATACACAGTGTACAGAGTATGCTATCTACCAGCAAAGCATTCCACTTATCCCAGGGAGGGCTGGGCTGTTCTAGTTTATCTTATATAGAGTACATTTTTGTTGTCTGCAATGGATAGAGATGAGCCTTGAGGGAATTGATAAATCTCATGCAGAGAAGTTTTAACTTAGACATGCATAAGGAATAAATTAATTTTTAATACATTTTTCAAGAAGCACTTTTTTGGCTCAAAACCATCACGCCTGGTATGTTTATAAAGGCACACGTAGCATGCTTCAGTTAAGAGTCTGTCAGTATTTCCATTGTAAACCCTTTTCAGAGGCTTATATTATAATTCCAATATAAAACTCGATCCTGGCGAGAAAGAACTGGCATCGATGTTGGCCTGGGAGTGATGTTTTCTTAATGATTTTTTAAGTTTAGTTTTTCTCTTACCAATGTTTGATTAATGTTAGCTAATAAGAATACTTGCATCATTAGTAATTGTTAAACTTTAAATCATAATGTACCTAGTATCCTAATGAGTTACTTGATGCATAAATGAACTTCTGCTTGTTTTTAACACTTGCACAGCTTAAAAACATTTCCAAAGACCTAGTTTTTATTTTGTAAGCCATTAACTAATTTTCTGCTATGTCCTACTATAGCATTTAGGAAAAAATATTATCCCAAGTAGGAATTGGAACCACAAGTTCCACAGAAGCTCTCTAGCTATGCTCACAGAAGTGCTATGGGGTGTTTTGCAGTTGGGACTCCTGGCCCTGCTGCGCAGCTGTTGCAGTCCTGCTGGCAGGTGATGGATGGTGAAAGCTCACTGGGTGAAGTTCAGCTCTCCAGCAGAGAGCAGGCTTAATTGGCATCACTGAGAGGAGGAGAGACCAGTGCACACACCAACCCTCCCCTTATGCAGATTTTTCCTTCTCTTAAATACACACGCTCACAAGACATCCACAGGAACCTGGGGCTCACAGTTGCATTCACGCAACCTAAAAAAGGGTAATATTAGATTTAAATGAAAAGCTTTTTTATTCAATATCTGCTCATGACGGCAGAAAAAGCCAGTGTTAGCCAAATGATGCAGTTTTGCCCTTATCAGCTTCCTTCTGCCATAGGCTTTATAAAAGTCCCCTAACACCGGGTAACATCATATACCACATGCGTTGCCTGCAGTACCTCAGCACAACAGGGCAGATTAAGGACAGAGTTTCCACCCATCCTTTGAAGATTTACATCAGACCTTTTAAACTCCTGTGAAAACAGTTTGGTGATTTAATTCTTTTTATGATACTCAGCAACAGCTTTCATACTTCCACAAACACTATGTAGCTCTCATACCATAAACAGTCATAAACTAAGCCAGACTTCTCCATATTGGAGCAAGGTATGACAGAAAGCAATGGGGGTCAAGGATTTGTGAATTTTCTTTCCTGACAGTTGGGGTTCACAAAACTCGTTGAGTTCTTAAGCTTTTTCCTCCCCTCTAATCCTCTTTTCACCCCAATTTAAACAAACAAATACGCTAGGGGTTTTTTGTGTGTTTCACATTAGAATTGGCCTTGAAATTCAAGACAGACACATATGGAGACCATATACAGTGCAATGTATCTGTGGTGTGCTAGTCCTTTGCCTCCCTTTTTTGGCTGAACACTGCACGTTAGGAGTTTTAAGACAGCCTCCTTAAAAGACTTGCCTGTTTTATGGACAGATATTGAGCTTTCCAGCTTTTATTCATCAAAGAAAGCCTACCTAGATGCATTTTGGGCCTCCTTTTGTAATTTTTGTATGCCTTACAACCATGAATGGATGTGTCACACACTATATTACTGAGCAGTACTTTTATGGTTGTGGCGCTGAATCAGAGAGAGATTAAATGACTTGGTGAAATTCACACAGGAAATTTGTGACAGAGTCAAGAATTTCCTGAAAGCCAACCAACTGTTTTCAATTATTGTTTTTCTAGTTCTTTGACAGTATTCAAAGTAGAGGTGAATCCTATATTGAGTATTCTCTGTATATGTACTCATTAAGAGAAGACCTGCAGACCTTTCTCCAAAGGGCATCTCTAAGGAGAGAAAGGAGACAAAGGGCAGGAGAAAGGACTCATTAGCTGCACCCCATGCACGTGTCAGAAGCTAAAACACAGAGCCAGTTATGCAGTCTGCTCCAGGCCACACAGGAAGTTTGTAGCAGAGACAGGGAATTTAATCTACATCCCCTGAATCCCAGTCCAGGTTCTCAATGTCTTCCTTAACCAGTTCATATTTCATATGATATGCAGTCTGTACCATATAGCCTTGGAAATTCTTTATTTATTTATTTTTACTCTCCCTTCCTCTCTAAAATAACCTAATCCAGGATCATTTGCACTGAACTTTTGAACCTTTGATGTTTAAGTAGGTTCAAAATTAGGCAAACTGTGTTTTCATGTTGTTAATTGGAATCACTGTGCCTGGATTTTTAGCAGCCTCCACATGGTTAACTTCAAACTCCCATGTCAGCCTGAAAGAAAAAAACACCAAACACATCAGGTTCCATTAAATGTGTTAAACATTTTAACTGTACAAAATGTGGAGTGAGGCAGATCTTTAGAAAACTGAATCAAGAGAATGACAGGCATCTGTGTATATACTTCCTCCTGCCTGGGCTGAAGGTCATTATTTTGAACTAATAGCTGACCCCTTTGGCCTCCAGAAGGCCATTATGCTTAATGGCCTGAGCTAATTTGTTGTGCTACAGGGTTGGCTGATTTTTATTTTAATCTGCACCTTCTCCTGCTCTTGTGGGGAAAGCAACTGCTCTGATATAATCCACTTGGCACCAAATTGCCTAAAGGAGGGAACAGGAAAGCAGCTAGGAGACAGGACTATACAGTAATTTACTGAGGATTGACTTTCTTGCCAAAAAACAAACAAACAAAAAAAATCAAGGAAGGAAAGGCAAAACATATGTATACATGTGCACACACTTACGTGTGCACAGAGTGTAAGGGAGTGAGAGAGCAGGAGTGAACCAGTGCAGAGGGAATGGAAAAGAGGGAACAATGGAAATTGTGATAAAGAAAGACACACTTTTACAAGAAAATCTACTTTTTTAACCCCATTTTCCTTTCTTTGAGACACCTTGGAAGAATAACACCCACACGATTTGCTGCCAGGAAACAGAGATAGTTTTGTTAGTACTCTTTCTCACAAAATCAAGTACCTTTTTGAAAAGCAAAATCTCTTTGCCAGCCACGTGTGCCCATGGATCTTCTGGCATTACTAAACAGGCTGTTGTGAGTGACAAAATTAAAAATCAGCTAAAATAGAAAGCAAACAGAGAGCATCAGCTGTTAGTCACATTCTCAGAGGCAAGGCAAAATCTCATGGGATGCTGCTCTCACAGCATTTGCACAGACAGAACTATTTTTGTCTCCTTTAAACCTTTCTTTAGGTCCTCAGCCCAGAAAGGAGCAGCATTGCTCAGATTGGGTATGGGGCTTCACCACCAGCAGGGCCTGAGGTTGCAGGATTTCTGGGCAAAGAGGAAGACAGGCTCTTGTCTCTTCTCTACCCTTAGCATTTTTCCTCTGCTCTAAACGGCAGTGTGTCACAGAGTCTTTCTGTCTTAGCTGATATAAGTTTGCATTTACTCCTTCTGTTGCTGATCCTGGTCTTCTGCACACATCCTGTGCCCTGGGTAAGGAGGGGGAACACAATGAAAAAATGTCAAATCAGCAACAAACCGAAGATTTTACAACTTACAAGAGCTCGCATGCAGAGGAGCAGAGCTGCTTTACATATGTGTGCTTTTGTATCTGCAGTCACACATGCATGAAATTCCCTAGAAATGTGCACAGCATGACCAACTATCGCAAATCACAGGTGCTTGTTTCTCCCTTTTCCCACTAATTTTCCATGGTCTGCTGGTCTTGCTGATATCTTGTCTAATGTGCTGTGGTTGGCTGTTCGGGGAGGCTTGGACACTGTTTCATACCTGTGCTGTGCAGCAAGCTTCAGAAGTGACAGAGCCTTGGAGCTGTGCGGTGGTGTTTTCCCCCACCTGCACCCATTGCAGCTGGCAGCAAGCAGTGCTTCCCTTGAGGTTCCAGTCCTTCCCTCTGAGGCTTCAGTTCTTTCTGTGCTGGACCGTTCTGGATGTGGGTGGTGAAAGTCACGGACACCCGTCATCCTGTCGTTGAGGATGACTCCCCCCAGGCAGTCCAGTCCTGCCAGAAAAGTCAATGGAAATGCAGTGTTTGCTTCCACCGCTCAGCCTTGAGTCGGGGACTGTCCCTATTAATGGTGCCTGGGCTGCCATGACTAAATTACCTACAACAGTAGCCTTGACATTCAGGGGTGGGATGGAAAGCTTAAGCTAATATGCTCAGGTGGCCAAATTCTTAAATATATGAGAAATATACTCTTGTACTTAATTGAAAAAAAACCAAAAAGGCACACAAATGAATTTCTATTACGTTTCTGGCCTGCACTCAGTCCTGGTGGTTCCTTGTGTTTGCTGTTATGGATGTTAAAAATCACAGCTACACAGGCCAAGGGTTGCTGGTCCAATGGTCCCAGAGTAATCATGTGCCTCCTCCATGTATGGAAAGGAGTATCCTCATGGTGCAGCCCAAGATGTGGCCTGTGCTCAGCCATGTGGACCCAAGTCCTTGGGCAGCTTCTCTGTGCATGGGAAATCTTCCCGTCCTTGCAGGGCAGATGCCCCCTGGCTTTGGACTATCAGGAGAGCACGGACCCCAGGATCTCCATTGTTCGTCGAAGTGCGTGCACCTCAGGTATTAAACACACCTCTAATCTTTCCATCTACATCAGCCTGAAAATTTGCAGTATTATGCTCTACAATTTAAGCAAAAAAGGAATTTAAAATCAATTTCTTGCCACAATTCAGTAAAAAAATTTTAAAACTCAAGATCTAAAAATTATCTGTCTGAAACAGCATGTCTCATGGTTTTGCCATGTGTGCAGCAGTGTTATCATGGTGTTCTCTTCGTTTTTTTTTTTTTTTTCCTTTTTTTTGGTTTTTTTTTTTTTCCTTTTTTTTGGGTTTAATTTCTCTGTAAGATCTTTGAGTTTTGAATGTTTTGGGTTACGATGTTCCCACAGAAGATTTCCGATTGTAGACTGAGTACCCTAGCAAAATAAAAGGCCTCCTGCAGGTGGTGCTACAATGCTGCAAGTATTTTTAATTAGAATAGGCACAAAAAATGCCTCCATTATAATTTTCTCTCCCTTTACAACAAATAAAAATCTTTACGTGCAAAGTAGCTCATTATAGGCAGCCACGTTCAAACTAGCTTCAAATGAAGAGGTACAGGTAAAGCATCTTGGAGACCTGGACCTAACCCACTCTCAGTAGCACAACTCCACTTTCTCAGCACAGCTAGCAGTTGTGACATATTAAGAAAACCATTTCTTCTCCCCCTGAAAATTCTGAAGAAATTTGTTTCCTTATTCTCCATGCCCACATGACTAGTGCTGTTAAATATTATGGTGCAAAATGAGGCTGTAAGATGTCATGTAACAGATGGGTTAGTATCTTACACCTCATATTGGTGTAGGAATGTACAAGCAACAGACAACCAACTAAAAATGGTTAAAAAAACCTTAAGTCTGCTAATGAAAAAAGCCTCATATTTTCTGAATCTCTGATTTTCCACAGACTGGGCAAAATAGCTTGACTTAGCCAGAGTAGCCTGATGGACCGCCTCTGAATAGACACAGTCAGTATTCATTCCTTTTTGTCTTTGAACAGCATTGGATAGCCCCCCAAAAATGAAGCCATTATGTAGGAAAAAATGTTAACCTGTGCAGCAAAATACTTCCATTTTGAATCATTGTAATTTCAATGATCTTTGCAACAAAATTGTTGTTCTACAGATTTTCTTGTGTTTAAAAGTGTGTCTTCTTTTTCATCTTTCTTGCCTGCTGAAATTTTGTTTCTCCTTTAATTTTTTTTGCCTGTTTATGGATTTACTTGTTATTGTGAAAGGAAAATATAAAAAGTAAAAATCTGTGGGGAAAAAAAGGCAAAACAACTACCTTTGCTGACTAAACATGAAACAATTTGGTTTTAAGTATCCTTTGCTCTTGCTTTTGCCTTCCGTTTTAGTTTTCATCCCAAACACACTCATAAGTCATTATATTCCTTTTTCTATAAAAAAATATGTTTTTAAGTGTGTCTGCTTGCTAGTCACAAACTGTTGCAATCCTTGTAGTTAAGATAACTTGGCATGGCATCCTGTGAGATTACCCCACTTGCATTTGCTCAGGGAAAGAAACAATTAAGCCATCAACACAAATGCATTTAGGGCTGTCAGATCAGAAAATAAATGGAGGCTGAATGATGATGTAGTAGCAACACTTCTATAAGAAACAGCTGCAATTAAATTAAAAATGCAGTGAGAATAATTAAAATATATTAAATACTTCTTTCAGGTAACATTTAACCTTATGCTTCAGTATGATTTTGTATTTTTTTCTCTTCCTTATGTACAGCACCTGAAACTTCCCAGGGAATTTACAGGGAGTGGCATCTATTTGGAGAAAATAATGACTTGCTCTTCAGTGCAATTTCAAGGAATGTCAGGACAGGTCCAATATTCATTTATTCTTCAATCTCTCATTCTTTGAAAGGTACAACGTGTCTGGGTTAACATGGCTATTAGCAGTTCAGCAACAAATAATTTTTTTTATAACTAGAGAAGAGGTTGCTTCTTATAAATTGAAAGCCTATTAGTACTCACCATTTGAACTAACAGGATACTGTGTTACACACATCTATTTCCTTGCAATGTGCTACTGTGAACAAGAAGATACTTCTTATTTAATTTAATATTAGCACTGGCACAAAAGACTTTAAATTTCTTTCATGAAGTGAAAGATAGATGGGTGTAGATATTGTTTTAAAACACACAAAACAAGAACTACCACTAAACAGCCATGTCTTCTTGAAAGATCAGATGCTCAGAGGGAACACAGAGATGTTTTCTGAGATTTCTTTGAAAAAGTCTAACCTTCAGAAGAAATTTCTAATGAAAATAAGCAGATAGAAATATTCAGTGGCTGCATATGCACACCTTCTGCCCTCTTGGGAAGAAAACTTTGCCTTAGAGTGTTATTAGTTCATTTTTGGAGACACTAACCTTGGGGATTGTTCATATGGGTGCTATTTATGGCTTTCTTGAAACACATCAGTGTGTCCTTGAGCATAAAGGAATTACATCAAGTCTGTACTCAGCCCTCCAGGGGTTTCTGCCTTAGCAGCAGATCTCTCAGGGGGACCCTTCCTCTATGACTGGTCTATTTTATGGCTCTATGCCTTTCTTTGGATGAGTCCCAAAGCTCTGTATGGGTCACACCACACAGGCAAGATTACAGGGGTACACCTGGTTAGCTGAGCCCAAGGGGTTTATGTGGTATCTCGTACTTAGGTGCTCAGTGCTGTGGAGATTGAAGTGATTTATGTGCACAGGCACACATGGGAACTCTCAGACAGGGACATGGAGACTCGGGTCCCACTGACAAAGAGAGTTTGAATGAAGCCCATGTTGGGTTCAGACACCTCATGTAACATTGAGGCCACCATTAGAGGAAATTGCCTTTTTTTGTGGATTTATTTTTCTGCATTATGTAACATTACTCTCCATAGTTATTTTTATTGCTGGCATGTAAATGTCATCACAGAGCTTAGGTGAAGGCCAACCAGCCACTGATCGTAAACCTTGTAAACCACTATTATTATTATTATTATTATTATTATTATTATTATTATTATTACTACTACTACTACTACTAGTACTACTACTACTACTACTTTGTAGGAGCATAATTCTCTTCTAAAACAAAATCTCTGCTTTTGGGTTTCTTCATACACTGGAACTACAAAATAAACTTTCAGCAATTGGAAAACAACCTACTGTATCTTTAGCTGTGAAGAAAATGGCTGTGCTGTCTCCTTGGTGAAGCTACTTTAAGATAATTCTGGAGCTTATAATTTAATGGCTGTACCAATTTTAAACAGGAAATGTGTTACTGACATGACAGCCACATACCAGAAACTATCAGAAAAAACCCACAAAATCTATCGAGGCAGAAAGAGCAAGGCACTTATATCAGAGAACCACAGGCTTTTTATATTTGCTAAAGAATTTTCCCTGGCTGGGCAGTCTGTTGACATAAACCTGAAGCAACTGCGAAACCATTTCTATATTAGTGCTTTGCTCAACTGCTGATAAAAAGCCTAGTTGTAATTCCTTTCTGTATGAAAGTAAGGAGAATTTTCTTTTTTTTTTTTCCTATGAAACCATCATCAGAATCGTTTTATTTAACATCACTGCAAGATGAACATAGGCAAGAAGCCTGCAGATTGAATCCAGGGGCTTTTGATTGTAACAAGATTGTCTTGCCTATAAGAAAGGACTCAAAAGGACACAAAGAAGCAGAAGTTTTAGCCAGGCTCCTCCCTTTCTGCTCTACTAAACCTGGACAGTTCTTACCTCTATTCCCTGTGAAAAGAGGTCACAAACCACCACATCTTCCACCATAACCTTATAAGATTTCCACAGAGCACCCTGAGAGTCACTTCACTATATATATGAGCTGTCTATGTGAAGCCTTCCCATAGACCAGCTCCTTGTTAACTTGGACAGGTCATGAGCAGACTGTGGGACTAAATAACTCCATTAAATAGAAGTTTATCTGTTGGTAATTGGAAGGGGCCTAAAGGCAGCCTTCAAAATGTCCACATTCAAAGTGAACTGATCGTAGACCCGAGGAATGTATTAGCTGAGTAAATTGGCCTTTCAACTTGGCACATTTCTTGACATACCTAATAATATTGAGAACAAAGTAGAAAGAGATTAGAAGAAAAAGCAGTATTTACCATGTGGCCAGGAACTACTCTCAGTTGCTTTGGCCATATATAAACATTATACTAATTCTTGTGCAAAGTGGTGGCTGCAATGCCTCACGCAAAAGCACAATTATTGTTTGTTCTGGGTAGGCATTTACAGCTACATGGTCTCAAAGAGAAAGATAAACAACATGCAGGCATGTTTATTTTCCTACAGTGCAGGGAGCCTTTTCCTCTTATTTCTATACACATTAAATAGCTCCCCTCCTACTAGTTTTTGTAAAGAATGGCTTTAACTTGTGAATTGCAGGATAAAGCACTTCAAAGGCATGGCAGCAGGAGTGTAGATTTTGCTCTCTACTCTGTATTAAACATCCCTGAATGTAAAGAAACAGTGTATCTGGTCAGCAGATAACTCAAGGGCTGACTGGAATGCCACTTGTAAGTCCTGTTTGGAAGAAGGGCTTGTCCCTGTCTGAGGTAGATTTCCAAGAGTTCAAAATTTTCATTCTGAATCACCATGAATAGTTACTGCCATTATTTGTTTCTTCTTTTACAATTACTTTTGATTGGAATTATCTCAGGCAAAACAGCGCTGACTGAGTTATTTCATTGATGACTTAGGATTTTAGCTTTTATATTTTCATATATCTGTAATCCTGCAATTCTTTAGGGTATAACTCTGAACTCCATATAGAGTGTTAGCAACTGCTTTTCCCATTTTTGTCAGACACAACAATTCCTCTCTAGGCCTGAGAATCAAGGACACCTCACTGTCTCAGGCCCCGAGAAATGTAAACAAAAGTGAGTTGAGGGGAGCAAACTAAGAGAATGGGACTCCACTGCCTGAAGCTGTAATTGGACAATTCACCTCTGATATGCAAATGGACAAAACTTATATCTGTCCCAAAAACGTGTGACTGTGTCCATCCTGGGTGTAGTCTCTGCGAGACTCCTGCCCTGCCCAAGGTGTACCCTGTGAAGGCCTTTCACTACCCTTTATCCTTTCACTCTGTCTAGCCTCTGTTCCAGGTCAGCCTCTACAGGGCATCATCAGTATCATTGAAAAATGCTTAATTTATGAAAATATTTCTCTTACAAAAAAGTTTGTATTACACTTTATATATAATTCTGTTTCTAAATAAAAAGGTTCAGAACAGAAATGCTATTAAAAGCTGAGGTTTCTACCAATTGAAAAAAACAACACTGAAATCTGTAGAGCTAAATTCTGTAAAGGTATGAGAGACTGAGCCTTGATCAAAGAGCATTTTCTAGTGAGCAATATTTGGCTATGTGTGTCCAATTACCTGTTTGCCTTTCCAACAAGGTGAGCAGCTGGGAGACAAAAAGAAGAAAGCTCCTATTATAAACATTCATGTCTGCATGTGAGGAACAGTGAGCAGAGGACCAAACCCAAAATCAACTAGTGTAACGCCAGGATTTACCCTACCTGATTTCTGTTGCAGTGGAGGCACTGTAATTTGCATTAAGCCTGCATTTCTTCTGTATTTTTTTCCTCCAGAACTGTAAAAAACAATGTACTATTATAATAATTTTTCTTGAGTAAATAGTCACACAACATTCTAAGACTAGATAAAATTTATTTTATCTGTCTGATGTTTACTTTTAAGATTTTTCTGAAGTAGTAGAAAAGAAATCAATAGTAGCTAAAGAAATCAGTTTTGACATTTGAAATCTGACACACAAGGTTGGCATATTTTCAATGTTTTTTTTGCCATTCCTTTGCAGCCACTGCTAATGGCTTTGCAGTATTCTGAGCTTTGGATGTGCAGAAATGGTTCCAAATAATATGTCTCAGAGATATGAAGGCAGAAAAATTCTTTTTAAAGGAAACCTCAATGTTTTTCTTCACTGTGAAATTTTATGTAGGAGTGTTGCTTTTTTAAGTTCTCTAACATGTGATGGGAACTGGTGGAGCAGCAGTTACAAACTTTAGCATATTCTGGGAGCTACAAAAATCTTTAATTAGGCATGTATTTTAATTTTCTTAAAAAATAAATATTTAGCTTATTATTAATATTTGCTTCCCACAAGGTTATTTTGACCTTTTATAAAACAAAAAGCCAAACCACTGAAAACATAAAGTTTAAATCTGGAATTATGGATAAAATCCAGAAATATGAGCATGGTTATGGTCTCTCCCTTTCTCCCTTTCTCCCCCCTATCTGGTGGCTGAAAATAGTATATATGCTGGTTTGTTCTGGTGATTATAGTATTTTGCAGGTTTTCGACAGAATGGGACATGAGAATACTTTGATTGATCTTCCTGGAAGGATGGAAGGAGTACCAAGCACCTGTGGTATGATGGCTACTAGGCATCCCCTGTCCACTTCCACTTCTGCATGTGGCAGGAAAGGTTCCAGACTGTGGTTTACATACACTAGGGAAATATGATTTGCAGACTAACAGACAAGAAGGAATATCAGAACAACAGACTGGAATACTGGCTTTTTTTTTTCTCAGTGTCAAAAGTGGTTAAACATGTATCATATTTGCCTGGTCTATCTGAAATGGAAGCTATGCTTATGCCTGTAATAACTTTCTGTAAATTGCTGCTAAAGGCAAACACATGAGTTCTTCACTGATGGAAAAAGAGAAATAATGTTGTTGTGCAAAATGGCACCGTTGAAGAGAAGAAACACTCTCAAGGAGCCAAAGAAAGAGAAGAAAGATGCAAAGGCAAATATATTTTTACACGTGCCCACACAAATGCATATGTGTCTGTGTCCATATTTTCATTCCAAATGCAAAGTGGGATTGATCTTGGCTAACACTGGACAACAAAAATGTAGATTCCATCTGAAAAGTTATGTTCTGCAGTCATATTAATATGTAGAGACAAGTAGGGAGCTTCCTTGGTATGAGTAGATTAATCCTAAAGCAGAAGTCTAAGATCAACTAATTCCTCCTCCCTCTTTTTCTCCCTCAGCCACACAGTAATTTCTGGCTTTCTCTTCTACAACCTGTAAGAGTGTCATCGTCTTTCCAAGTAATTTAGGAAAAACAAATCCCAGAGCTGTGATGTGCCGTACCAATGGAGGGCTGAAGGAATAGCCCAGGGATAGAGTGCAGCTGCTCTCCATCATTTAGACTAGGAGCAAGCCTTAATAAGCCTGGTGGAATACATTTTAATATGCACAGCCTTTTTGCATGAAGTCTTCTCCTACTGTTCCTAAAAATTAAAAATAAATAAACTCTTTAATGAGAAGACTGCAAAATCTGAATAAATTTTTTATTTTCTTAAATGCTTTGCTTATATCAAAGGTGTTTTCCTGAAGCCCTTAAAATAATCAACTGAGAGTCATTTTCCAACCCAGACTATAATTTAGAAATATCCAAAGCATAAGCTTGTTTTATTTTCTGAGTGCATAGAGGTGGCACGACAGCCTCCAGTAGTTCACCAGATAACACTGCTGTTGGGAAAGCCTTCAGATAACATAGGAGCTGATCTAAAGCAATACAAAATCAGCTTCAATTTAAGTTAAAATTTTAGCTGAATCCATTTTATTTTAATTAACTTTTTCATTAATATATATTTTGCATATTATATATGTGTTTTCATTTCCCAGTCAGGAACAGAGTTGGAAGTTCAGAGAAGCTTTTTTTTTTTTGTTTACTGAGAGAGGAGATCTCAAAAAGGCTGTGAGAAAATTGTTTCTTTTAAGGATTTCAACACTCTGAACAGAATCACATAGTTTTCAAGAAGGGAGTTTATACTAATTGAGGTAAATAACTGCATTTACAGAAGAAAGTTTTACTTACTGGGTGCATTTCCAGTGAATATCAAATGTATGTTAGCAATAATGATACAACCACCAACAGAAGAAATGTGCCTTCAGAGTGTAGTACTTTTGAAATTTCCTCCTTCTCAGTAAAGATATCACTGGATGCAAGGCTTTCTAACCTACACCTATGTTAATAAATTCAAAATGCCATGTCACAGCCTTTACAGTATCTCATTTCTAGCACCATTTTGATTACTAGCACCATTTTGCCCTTAGCCAGCTGGTCCTCTCCCAGGGATGTTCTAGAGAGCATAAACCAATCCTGACAAATAATCTGGATGCAGCCACCCTGTCTTGGAAGGCAGGAGACTTGAAAAGCATGGATGTGGGCTGGTCCCCACACAACCAAAGCCAGAGAATGGGCCCCGATACAATGGCCTCTAATGGGGTGGATGTTGCTTTAGAGTTTTTACTGCCTGTGACTATATGAAACAGCAAAGTATGATGAAGTGAAACAAAATACTGAACCTAAATTAATGTACCTTTGGGGCTATAAGAGTAAATTTTTGGTGACAAAAGTGGAGTCAGGGATTGTTACCTTGAATTCATACTTTCCATTCCTCTCCTGCTCTAACTAGAAACAGATGACCTGAAAATCAAAATACTTAACCCATAATGAGGTCTCTGATGGGTTCTGGTTTAACCATACATGAGCCTTTTGGCAAGATATATTTTGAAAGGAATCAGGAAGCTGAGCCAAAGCCTTATTGGGGGGTATTTCTGCCCTTGCTATGTTGTGGTCTCATCATGTCACTCAGGAATGAGGCACTTGCTGTTACATTAAACACAAAAATAACACAGGAAATTGATTTATGTTGGCACAGTTTTCCTATTTTAAATTATTTACCTGAAATCCAAACCAGAACTGCAGTCAAAGTATAGTTCAGAGCTCAGATTTCTTGGGCTCACATGTTAGAGAACTTGACATTTGATCCAGATGGTCCATCTGCCTTTGATTTCTGTTTTCTGGTAAATAAAACGAAGAGGGTACATACATTCACTGCCACATTTGAAAAAGCTAAAATAATGTCAAGGGGTTTATAAAATAAGTTAATGAAAGTAGCCAGAAGGTGAGAACAAATAAGTCTGCTTTCACTACAGATCTTTACTATCCCTTTTTATCTACTGACACTTGTGTTGGTGTTTGGAGCCAAGAGAAAAGTGCACAAAGATGCCCTGCACATTAGTGAGTAAGTAGCAAATTCCACCAACTGCAACTGCACATCTTTTGCAAATATGGACTGAAGTAAAAAAAAAATGAAAAAATATTTTTCATTTTTTAATAAAATGCTTTATCAGCAGAGATAGAACTAGACGTCAGAGGGCACCTTACCTATAAGGCTGTTGAGATGGGGAATATGTTAAGATATCACGTTTGGTTGTGATCAGTTTGATACCAGATTTTGATGAGCGCCTGCCAGACTGTAGTGCAAGTATTAATGGGAACATTTTTGAGATAGGAGGCTTTTGGTTAACTTTATGATTATCATTAGGTTTTTTTCCCTCATTCTTTTGCACTTTGGGTCCTAGCCAGAACCTGAAAAGGAAATACCTCTGTACCCCAAGAGAAACTATTTGTGAAGAATTTCTGGCTTGACCTTAAACAGGAATTGTCTGGAATTACAGGAAAGACTTTTTACAAGACTTCCCTCCTAGCTTTGCAAATGCAAGCCATTCAGAGGTATTGGGTGCTTATCAGCAGCTCCGGGAAGCATTTAAGGTTTGTCCAGTTTATAGCTAACAGGGAGAGGTCCTTGCAAAGGGCAAAGAATAGTGCCATTTTCTCTGAAAGTTGTTAGTTTCCTGACTATGGGCTGGGTTGGAACAGTATAGAAGTAATGGTGAAAACATGTAGGCTAAATAATATAATTTTCAGCCTCAAGGTTTTTAGCATAACTATTCAGTGCTACCATAGCCAGGGAAAAGGAGTAAAGAAGGCAAATATGTGTTTTATTCTGTTAATATTAGCTCTTTAAATTAGGGTCCCAAAGTGGACCTTTCCCACTGTGCGTGCAGAATCTCTCCATATCCAAACAATCTTAAAGCAGCTCTGTGTTACAGAGAGGTTTATTTTGAAAAGCTTTCTGAAAAAAGTGGGTAAATATCTCCGCAAAGCAGAGGTTTCCAAGTTCATGGTTAACTGTCCCTGCACTGAGTAATTAAGAGAAAATTTAAAACCCTTGTCAGATGCTGATGTGATTGAAAACGTTGCTGTGTAAGTGCCAGTCCATAAGGATGCTGACCTTAGAAGAACTACTGGCATGCTTCAGTCTGTGTTCCACTCATAACTTCATGCCTATTAGGAAGTTTCTGAAGCATTAGCATGCCCAGATGGCTGGGGCCTCCTGTTTGTTTTGCCTGTGGCCCTGCTCTTTGTTATTGGATATTTACTATGGGTTTGTTTTGAGGAGAGTTTCTTGCCTTGTGCGTTCACTGGCTGAAGACTTTGGTTGCTTCATCTGAGCTCCAAAGTGAGAAACCAAAAGATGTGTTCCAGTCAAAATTACTTGCCTTAGTCATTCTCATGAATGAAGACTCGTGTTTGCTTGGGGAAATCTCCAACTGTTTTGCTGTTGTCTCCCTCAAGAAGTAAAGGAAGCAGTTTCCCAAATTCAACTTTTTGGGGAATGCCTTTATACTACAATTTCAAGAGAGAGAAGAGGGTCGCCACCTCATCAGAGCTTTTCTTTATTAATATATATGAGTTTTGCATTAATGAGATCACTACCTTCTCTTGAAATTTTACTGTTGACAACTGATAAAGTATACTTATGCATGTGTTACTATGTTACACTGAAGAGTGATTTATTTGAATCTCGAATTTATTGAGATATTAAGTGAGATACAGTTGAAGATCTAAGAGCCAAACTAAATAAATATAGCAATTTTTCATCAATTTTCAAACTTTCTAATAGTGATTAACTCTAGGCCCACTTCAGATCTACTTGCAAGTCTGCAAGTTGTTGTTGCTGTTGTTATTACTATATTATTAAGCCTTATTACTAATTATTTTTACCCATTTGATTAGGCACAGACTGTCTCCACAGAAGATGCTTTTGCTCTAGGGAACTTACAATGGAATTAGCTCATGTTCTAAAGAGTCTAGTGACATTTAATCATAGGATCATAGAATAGTTTGGGTTGGAAGGGACTTTAAAGATCATCCATTTTCAACCCTCTAGTCATGGTCAGGCACACCTTTCACTAGACCAGGTTTCTCAGAGCCCCAGCCAACCTGGCCTTCAGCAGTTCCAGATATGGGGCATCCATAACTTTGGGCAAACGGTTCCAGTGTCTCACCACACTCACAATAAAGAATTTCTTCTGAACATTTAATCTGAATTTACTCTCTTTTAGTTTGAATTCATTTCCCTTTGTCTTGTCACTACATCTTCTTGTAAATAGTCTCCATTTTTCTTGTAGGGTTCCTTCAGGTACCGTAAGGCTTCAGTTAGGTCACTCAAAGCCTTCTCTTGTCCTGTCTGAACAATCCTTATTCTCTCGCCCTATTCTTGTAGGAGAGGTCCTCCATCCCTCTAATCACCTTGGTATCCCTCCTCTGGATTAGCTCCAACAGGTCCATGTCCTTCCTGCGCTGAGGATTGCAGAGCTGGACGCAGCACTGCAGGTGGGGTCTCAGGAGAGCAGAGCAGAGAGGTAGAATCCCTTCCCTGGCCCTGCTGGCCACGCTGCTTTGGATGCAGCCCAAGATGGGGTTGGCTTTCTGGGCTGTGAGTGCACACTGATGGGTCGTGTTCAGCTTCTCATCCACCAGCACTCCCGAGTCCTTCTCCACAGGGCTGCTCTCAAGCCCTTCACCCCTCACCCTGTATTGATACCCAACACAGGTACATTACACTAGACAAAAAAGCCCCATCATTTAGTGCTTTGCCTAAGGTAGCTTCTCAAGCAATAATATATTAGATCAAACTTTGTATAGCTTTATTTGAAATAAATTGTATTTCAGCGTTATACCTGAAAGCATAGAATACTTCACTACTAATCTTGTGTGACTCTCTCATTAGCATATCAGTATTCCTAAAAGTGAAGGAATATCAGGCATAGATTTACCAGAGGAGAAAGAAATTTTTTCACTTTTTCCTGTTAGTCATTGTGGTGAGCTAGTTGTGACATGAGGGAAGAACTAAGCTGAGCTGTAAGGATTCCTGAGAGCACAGTATCTCTCTTTCTTTCACGCTCAATCTGACAGCAATTTGCTATGATATATAATCCTGTGTTTAATTCCTTACTTATCTAATGTTAGTATCACAAATGCATTTATCTAAGCTACTAAAAGTGGCCAAATTCATGCACTTTTTCTTTAAATATTGATCTATCTCATCCTATGAAAGATTCTTCAGCAAATGGTAGTTGACAGCTCAACCAATAGCATGCTTGTCTTAATATTTTTTTTGCTTTGTTAGTTAAGCATGCTGTCTCCTACCCACCCAAGAAATGTATTTTTAAACACAGAAGCGAAGGCAAATCTAGAACTTACGTACAATAACCAATTGAATAAATTTTCATTAATTCACCAGTATTTTTGTCTCTATATTTTATATTTTAAAGCAAAATCTATGAATAGTGGAAACTAGTTCAGCTTAGTATCTTGAGTTAGGCAATTCAAATAATTTTATTTTTTTAATGAAAAAATTAAGTGTCTTAATTGTTTCATGTGTGGTTTTGCACATAGATGTCATTGTAATGATGAATGAGTGGTGAAATTACTGATGAAACTGTGAGGTCCCTGGCAGAGCCTCAAGTAGTGAAAGCCAGCTTTCCTGTTGGAGCAGCTCTTTCCAGCTCCTTCCATTGAATTCTCGAGTAAAAATTGCTCCAGGCTGATAAACCACACAATGCTGACCAACAGAGATCTGCTCCAGGGTTGCAAACGGGGAGGAGGCTGCACATGAGAGATGGTAATTTCGTTACACTCAACTTGCAGCCCCGGCAGGGGATTCCTCTCAAGGGTGTTGATGATAGCCTGTCTGCTTCTAAAAATTGAGCAGTATTGTTTGGGCACGCATACAAGAAATTTTCCATCCAGCATCTTTGTTCTGGAAAGAAACACTTTTCAGGCATTACTCCATTTTTCTTTTTATTTACAAGGAAAACAATTCTGCCAAATACCCTCCCATCTGGACTTTTTCCTATCCGGACACCAGCCGCTAGTGGAACATTTCTCACTTTCGATAGCTTCTGAATGGAATCTGTTAAGCATTGGAATAATTATAATTTATAAGAATGAAATTTTGATTTATATATATATATATTTGTGTATATAAATATATAGTGTATTACCTAATAGTAACTTTTAAGTACCTCCATCATTGGCAACAGTAAATAATATTACTGTTGCCAATGAGAATTTCTAGACCTGTGCTGGTCACTAGTGCTTTGGAGTACTATGTGTTCCACAAATTAAGTACTATAGCATTCTATTATGTAGTACATCTAATATTTTATTTTATCGTGTTATAATTAAAATGTCTTCTCCAGTTGCATTTGAAAGCAGACAAGCTGCAGAAACATCAGGGCTAATGAAATGTATTAGTCAGAAGAAAAAGCTCAAATTTTGTGTACTTCAAGTATATATTTTTATTTTGCCCAAATGATCAAATACACATCCTTGTCCATGGACTCCAAGTAGACATGGCTATTCTTGCTTTCCTCACATTCTCCTTTGTGAATTCACAGAATGACAGAATGCCAAGACCGTTCCATATCATCCCCCTCACTGTAAAATTTATCCAATACTTTCAGTAAAGGAATATTTTTTTTCCTTACTGGCTGATCCCCTGTTATGAAATTTACCCCACTTGTGTGTGCAGGGAGAACATCTCAGTTTTCCAACTCAAAAATATGTACTTTTGTGCCAGAGTCAACAGGAAAAGAAGACTTACAGAATCCAGCTGACTTAGTTTTGTATTTCCCTGATGCCCAAACAACCGGAAAGCAGCAGGACCAAAACATTTCATAAATTTCTTCCTAGGTGGTACAGACACTAAAGCAGGATGTTTGGATATTTGGCCAGTCCCGGCAGGAATATTACAATACAGGAAAAATTTGTGCATGCTACACCCATTTATGAGGCTTGTTTAAGACTTATTCGGACAACACATTAGTGAGTATGCTTTAGGGAGCAGTCCTGATCTGCCAAGCAGTTGAACCACTTCAGGTAGAAGGCTTTTACACTTTCTAATCTTATTATTGGATCCACTGTTATTGTGTGGTTCAGTGCCACACAGGTGGTAAATCTCTTCCCTTCACCACCCTTTTCTGTTGCCGTAGGTTATGAATCAGGTAACCCTGATATCTTCCACTCCTTTTAATGTAAGAGTAATAATTTCTGGAATAATAAAAGCCAAAAAAGAACTTCTTAGCAAGAGAGGCAATTTAGTAGAGAAAGAAGACACTAGTGGATGTTATGCACAGATGTTCACCTGTATGTCCATTTCAGTGATTTCAGTTCCACTTCTAGAGGAAACTAGAAAAAGGCTTAGTTTGGTTTCTTATACTAGATGCATGTGCTGAATAGAATGTTCATTGATATTTCTTCTTGCAATTAGAAGTCAGACAATACTCAGTGGTGTACTTCTGTTTTATGCACTGAATAGGTCTTTTTAAAGTTATTATTAACCTTTATGTTCCTCTAGACACCTCATTCTGCTAGGCATTACACAATCACCAGGAAAAGCATATCCTGTCCTAAAGAGCTTATGATCTAAGTGGTCAAGGTAAAACCAGAGATATAGTGACTTTTCCTATATCACCTGATAGGCAGGAGTATAGAAACAAAAATGAAACACAGTCTTCTTGACTTTTGGTCTCCCTCTTTGTTTTCTGAATCACATATTTTTTCTTGGAAATATTCTTTGAAATCTGTTTTCTTTTGATGTAAAAAAAATGTAGTACATTAGGTTACTACTTTGTACTGTTCATTCATGTGAGTCAAGTTGATACAACCTTCAGCTGGTCAAGCTGTTTGTTTTTGAGGATCGCTTCACATTAGAAGTAAAACCAAAAAAGGTTTTGCCTGACATCAAAGCCATATTTATTCTTTTTGGAAATAGGTGGGAATTTGAACAAAGATTGTGTGAGGAAGGATAAAACATATTTGAGGCACATAATCTCTTTTTCTATACGCAAATCCTGATCAGTTTGAGACTATGAAACGTGTTGACTATAGTTCTCATGCATCTTCAATCTTTTTGGTGATTTCTGTGGCGTGTCATTAGCAGCTTTTCTTCTGCAAATTGTTTTGAAGCATCATAGCACATAAGATTTTACTACCAAACAGAAGTTTATTGAGTAAGAACATTAGAGAATCGTCCAGGATGTTTTGACCCGTCTCCTAAGTTCACAGTCTGATTTCACCATCTGTTGGGCGTGAAAGAGAAGCTAGTCATGTAAACTGTCTTCCTGGTCAACTGTGAGTGGTGTTCTTCAGGGAATGTGTTGCCTGAGTTCTCTTCAGTGACTGCACAGACGATGATCTTAGTCTAGATGGCAACTTGCAGTTAGCTAAATCTAGGTGGAATTAATTTCTCCACTCTTAACAACAATCAGAAAAAAGCCCTGCAGCTAATGTCTTAACAACAATCAGAAAAAAACTGTGCAGTTCAGTGATGGTATAGTAATTTATGATAGTTATTAATTCTATAATTCTACAATGATGGCTTTAGTTTTTCTGTGGTATGTGGCATTCTTCCATGAATGTTAAAACTTCAAAATATGAAAAATTTTTCTCTCGGCACCTAAATATGGTTAAAAACCCTCCATGGGTTTAATTAAACACTTGAATTCTAAGCTTCCTCCAGCAGGTCTCCTGCGTCAGAACCCCTATTCTCATCTACAAAAGAAGCCTATATGTTCACAGGAGTTTACTCCTCTTGCTTTTCCTCCTTTCGTGCATAATGTCTGTGGATATTCTAGTGAATGAAATTACTGATCATAGGTTTTGCAGGACCATTGACTCTTAGGAGATATTAATGGAAAACTAATTTTGGTTTTGTGTTAGGCACCTCTGTAGAGGGAAATCTGGGTTCTAAAAGCTGTGGTCAAAAGCTGGGGAGTAAAAGTAATGTTGTGTAAGCATTGTCTGATCTGAAATCTCTAGAGTGGCTCAGATTTATGTTTGGAAGGATCTGCTAGAGTACAATTGAAAGACTACAAAGCATTTGCACAAAATGGGCAGTAATTTTGAATCACTGATGTGCATGAGAAAATTGTAAACTGCTTATAAAAAATCAAGCAGAACATGTCAAATGACATTCATCTAAAGGCTTCAAACCCCACTGTTTCACATCTGAATGGTAAGTGAGGACTGAAAATATTCCTTCAAAATTAAAGACTACCCATATCTTGCAGGACTACAGTAAATTTGAAAAACATCAATGGCTACAACCAAAGCTAAAGGACAATCTACTTGTCTACATGACTAAAACAGGTGAAATCTTGGTTCTTAGAGGATGTGGGGTTAAGTAAGTTATGTATGGGTGATATGCTGGATTCTAGGGTCTCAGTTTAGAATAGCATATGGAAGATTTATGAAGAGTTTTGTGCAAGGGGAAGTGGCTATACTGCTCTGATGCTGTGGACAGTTAATATGTTAGTATTGCAGTCCACAGGTGATCAAACCCAAAAACTAAGTCCCTAGAAATTTTGTGATTGGTTTAAAGGTCAATAAACATTACAGACCAGTACTGAATATCACAAGATTTGTGATAAAATCTTAAAATCTCAGGAGCTGGCAACACGAAGTGTAAACTGCACCTGGGTTTTCTTTCCAGTAAAAAAAAAAAAATTACTTTTTTTTTAACTTAAAATTAGTCCATACAAATGAATATGTTCTTCCATTTGACTTAAGTAAAAAATAAAAAGTAATTTTTTACTGACTATTGCAGTGAAGCAATGTTTACACTTTTGTAGTGAATTCCCATTGCTTATTTCAGATAGTATTCTCTAAACAATTTTTTCCCACTATTGTATAATGGAATGACTGTCTCCATGAGCATTTTGTTGCTAAGATTTATTTAGTTTCAAATCAGTCCAAACAACTGCAAGTTTTTATTTTCCATATGTTACTTGCCTGAACTAAAACATTGTTTTGGAAGCCTGGCGAAGGAGAGCAAAACCTGGGCCATGTTTCATATGAATCCTTCCTTGTTTCTCCTGCATTATTTCCCAGACGCAATACTGCTGATGGCAACAACTGGAGACCTCTGTGTCTTTGTGACTTTGTCACTGTTGAACAGTCAGCAGTGGGAACTGTAGGGAGAAAATGCGAACATGAATGTGCACACACATTGATCATTAATGCGTTTCCTCCGTCAGCAGTTGCATACCTTAGAAGCCACTATAACAAAACAGGAGTTTAGTGGCTTTCTTAACTTGAAAATACTATCAGAATCACATTCAGGAGGCATTAACATTATTTCATATAGAGTTTTCTTTTCGAAACTGAAGAGTTATCTCCCACTGGTATAGAAACTGCCCGGTCTGGAAGATGGTGAATTTGAGTTACTTCTGCAGCCATAAAAGTCTTAGAGAGAATGCAGTGTAAAACAACATGAAGAATTACCTTTTTTTTAATTATAACTAAAACTTCTTTTCCAGAAATTATAATTTTTTTAATGTGTCGCACAGATAAATAGATTTCTTTGCTAACTGCCAATGAAGAAAAAGTAAACTTGTTGCTGTCAAAGTTGTGTAAAACTGCCCTTTGAGCCACTGAAGAAAATGATAAAAAGAAATAAATAGTTTTGAGGGCACTCTGAATTGAAAGCAATTGTGATATCACTGGTGAAATGTAAAATTCAGAAAAAATCACCTCAATGCATTTAAAAATGAAAAGTGTTACTTCATATTAGGTTTTTTATGGACTTGTAATGAACCCTGGTCAATGTTGAAAGAAAGAACCATTTAAACCCAGACAAAATGGAAAGATGAAAGTCAAATACTAAAAATGTTCACCTTTTCTTTCATTAGGTTTAACTCATGACTTTCCTTCTTTTTTTTTCCCTTTTTCAGCAAGCATATGGCAACAGTTTTGGTCAACCAATGACTTCTGGTTGAATACAAATTTTGCCCAGCTCTATTAAACCTACTTTTGCTTTATACAACCTTAGCTATCATTTTGTCACATACAAAAAAATCTATGAATCAATAATAGCTCACAAGTGAAGAAAATAATTTGAGCAAATATCACTGCAATTTGACAGAAATAGGGAGTGTGAAAAGAACTTAACAAGAGTTTAGACTTTGCCATACAGGAATTTTGGCTGCACCTAGCTTAATAGTGAGGCGTGATCACTTTCTGCTTGCTGCCTTGTTATGAAGGTATTATTATTTGCTCTTATGAAACGCTTAAATGTCCTGAGTATGATTTTAACATCGAGATCACTCAATCATGAAATTTGTCAGTAAAATATGGAGGCTAATATAGTTTGAATATGATCAGTATTTTATTTTCTGTGATATCCTTTTGAAATAAATGGGACAGCATTTGAGGCAATATGTACTTCAAAGTATTAGAGTATATGCTGTGGAGTATATATGTCCATGCTGCTGATTTCCATACATCCCTGATTTGAAATAAGACTGCTTTCTTGAAATTGCTGACAATACCACCATTGTCTTAGATAATGGCAAGTTATTTGGCTTTATTCTAGGATTTGTCTAGTCTTTGATCTAAACATCCGGTTGTTTTGAGGCACTGAAGTCAAAGAATGGTTAGGGGTTTAAAAAACAACATTCTGTAAAAGCATTTTAAAAAATGAGAACTCTAACAAATTTTGAAATACAAGATATTTTTAGACTCTAAATAAACATATTAATGAAGTGGTTTTACCAGATTTATTTCTATGCTGAGTCTCAAATTTTTAATTCTCAGTGGAATCAATATTACAGGACTAACACACCATTCAGACAATGAAAAAATTACACTCTAAAAATATTTTGTCAGTTAAAAGCCTATTCTTTGGTGGGTAAAGGCACAACTTTTTATGACTGCAGCAGTCCTTTGTGCCTCTGAAGATGATCAAAAGTATGTGATAATCTACTGTTTCAACCAGTGTTATGGCATTTGTTCTTAGGTAATGCATGGCATAGATAAGTGAGTATTCAAAAGTGTTAATGAATACTGCAGATATCACACATTTAGCAGGAACAAAAAAACTACTCCAAAAATTTGTGCCAGAATTGTGTTACTAATTTTCCTGCTATTATATTTTTAGAAATGATGATTCTAGATTTAGTATAGTATTAATTGGCTGCTGCATTTCCTAGGTCTCTTGCAATTTTCAATCTTTTAGTTAAGTTCTATTGACTGTGCTAAGGAATTATGACTAAACAAGAGAATAAATATAAGAAAAAAATTTGTCAGAATTTTTTAGCCATGTTTAATTGTGATGTAGACCTGATTTGCAGATCAGGTTGCAGCTCTGTTGCATTTCTATTGTAACAGCCATGGCTTCTTGCAGAGCTGAGGTCCTGGCATCATTTCCAGCTCACTGGGTACTCAAAAAGCATAGACTTTTTTATTTACTGGGAAAGAAAAGAATAGCTAAAATGTCACCTGGAAGCCTTGTAGTCAGAAGAAGTAATGAAAGCTGAGGAGGGTAATTATTGGAAAAGCTATGTATAAGTTGCAGCTTTCCCACATGCCTATCAGTACATGAACTGAGGACTGGATGAGGACTGTGCAGCTTGATAAAATAAGAGTCATGCTTGCTTTGTCAGCAAAGTTTGGTTTTCCACAGAAATTTTGGGAGAATTATAGGGACAACGAACAAAGAAATTCTCTTGAACTATCTAAAAGACTTTGTTGCAAGACAGAAGGAAAAATAAGAAAATATCCCCATTGGAATTTTAAGCACTGTCCTTTCATTAAGCCAATTAGTATTTATCACTTCCTGTTAACAAACTTAGAGCTCTTGTACTCATGACCTATTAAACACTTGAATTTTCTACAAGATCTAAGTCCCATTGTTTACACTAGTCTGTTACCAGTGAAGGAAAAGGTGACATCTAGGGTAAAATGTCTAATGAATTCTGGAATTATGAAAACTGGTATTTTACCCTCATTTGATTTATGTCCCTCTCAACAGGACTTAACAAGATCTGCTATGAGATATTTTAATAATACAGATCTAAAAGAAATGTCAATGTCTGCATCACTCTTTGACCCAAATGTTCTGAAACTAAAGGAAAATTTAAAGATTATCTAGAAATGAAGATGAAATGATTTTTCAAATTTCAAACAATATTTATAGCAGTTACATGACAAGTAACTATATTTGGCATTCTTAGAAGAATCTTTTTTATTTAATATAGGACTTTTATATGTTTTAAAGGTAGTTTGAAGATTAGTTTGAACATATTTCATCAGTGTTTCTGAGGATCCAGTGAACACTGGTAAACCAACAGAGGTCTTCCAACACTCTTGTCATGAAAAGACTGGGATTTTTACAGAAACTTGGTGTCCAGTGATGTCCAGGTGGATGAGTCCAGTGCTCAGATTCATAGGACCCTCAGAGGCAGACCACCAGCTGAGAACCAGAAGAGGCTGGAGGAGCTGCTCATGGAATCACAGGTCCAAATATGATTTGGAAGGGACCTTTAAAGAGTATCTCCTTACACCTCTCCTGCCACAGGCAGGGACATCTACTAGACCAAGTTGCTTAAAGCAAAGATGGGGCATCTGTAGCTTCTATGGGCAGTTTGTTCCAGTGACTTACCGCCTTGATTGTGAAGAGTTTCTTCGTTATATCTAAGCTAAATCTAAGCTCTTTTAGTTTAGAACTATTACCCTTCATCCTATTTGTAGCTGTACTGCCTATACCACTAATAAATGTATTGAACAAAATGAGTCCCTAAGGGTTACCTGTTGTTACTCATCTCCATTTGGGCATTGAGACATTGACTACAACCCTGTGGATGCAGCCATCCAGTCAATTCTAGCCAATTCCTTATCCGTAAAACCGTCCATCCTTCAAATCTGTATATTATATATTCAATATTATTCAACAAGGATATTCTGTGGGACCACGGCAAAGGCCTGACAGAAGTTAAAGTAAATGGTATTAGTTGCTCTTCCATTATCCAGAAACAGAGTCACTTCATTGTAGAAGATGACCAGGTTAGTCACAACTTTTGTGAAGCTATGTTGGCTCTCCCTAATCTCCCCTGTCATCTGTATGCCTTGCATAACTTCCAGGAAGATCTATTTAATGATCTTATCTAGCACAGAAGTGAAGGTAACAAACAGGTGGTTCCCAGGGTCCTTAATTTACCCTGTTTTGCTTTTTCTGGTCACTGGAGATTTTGCCTAACTGGTGTGATTTTTCAAATATGATGAAGAGTGGCGTAGCAACTGGTTTGCTGGTTCCTTCAAGACCCTTGTCTCATTTATCAGAGAGAAGTACAATTTCTTTTGTCTTCTTTTTCTGAATAAGGTACCTGTAGAAGCCCTTTTTATCATTCTTCACATCCCTTGACAAGGCTCAGCCATGCCTTGGCTTTTCTGATCCCACCATACTCTCCAGAGAAGTATCCCTATATTCTTCCTCGGAAGCATAACCCTTCTCCCACTGCCTGTGTATTTTCTTCTCATGTTTCAGTTTGACCAGGAAGTCCTTACTCAGCTATGCTGGTCTCCTGCCTTCCTCCATGGTGCTTTCCTGCAAGGCCTGCAGTGTCTTCTTCTCTATGTTCCAAATTTATGGCCAACATTGTTTTCATCTTACAAATGTGTGGAAAAGTAGAAGGATATTTCCAAGCATTTAAATTCTTGAAGTTAACAATAGTATGGAGTACTCTGTCAAGGGCATTCTGTAAAGTCAGATAGAAAAGGACAGAAATTGTTCTCCTTTCTTTTAAGTGAAATTGCTTGCATGGGAGGCTGTTGTCCTGAGGCAGCAGGCTTCACTTCATGATACTTTTTACATTTTGTATAGTATGGAGAATGGATAGCTGAAAAAGAGAAACAAATTTTCTAAGGTTGTCTCAAAGTTAGAATATAACCTGTCCTGTAGTCACATAACCAAGGCTGAAAACAAAAAAAAAAAACAGGGATCGTCATTTGAACTGCATTTATTCAACTATTCATTCAACTATTTATATTTTACTGTCATTTAGTTGCTTAGGAATTAGTTTTTCCTTGTTAAAAATGTTTGGTTTTCTTTAAGTCTATATTAAAATTTTCTCAGGAATAACTGTTCATTTTAAATTCAGAATATGATGGCAGGGAGAGTACCAGCTGAAACCTTTACATTGGTCTTTCTGGCATACTGAATATATGCAATTGGTCATCCTTCTGCCTCTGTTCATGTCATTCTGGGTCCAGCTCTCAATAAAAGCAAAGTATACCAATATATGTGGTGTTACTGTACATATACTGTACACATTTTTTCTCACAGTTTACAACAGAACTAAGCTTGACAATACTAATGGGGTTTTTTTTCAGCTACCAAACCAAAACTAACCATTTTGTTAGTTAATGAAAGCTGTATGGTTTTCAGGAAAGGGAAATGCATTTTTGTGATTTAAATACCACATTTGTTTCCATGTTTATTTGTCCATGAGTATCACAAACTTTTAAGAACTTCCCACAAGTAATCAGCGGATTACAATTACTCCACAATTTACGAGAAGAAAATTGTTTGTGACTTGGATTTTCCCCATCTGCTTTTCTACAGGTGCCCTCCACCTAATGTAGTTTATCACTTGATTATATTTGACCCAGCATCCATCTGATGCTATTGAGAAAATCACTGCAGTTAGGAAGTGTTCAGACAGGGACTTCTCAATTGGAGAAGTCACTCTATGAAAACCGTTTTATCACTATAGTATCACACAGAGAAAAAGTGATCTAAAATCTTTCTTTTTTTCTAAAATCTCTTTTCAAAGTTCCTATTGAAGAGCCATATTTTCTGTACAACAGAATAGGCGAAACTTTAGAAAAATCTGAAGGTTATGATATCTACCCATCTGTCAAGATAACTGGAAAAGCTGTTAAGCTCCTGTGTGGAATAGACAGCTGAAATAGTAAGAATCACTGCCCAAAGCACATTTTTTCTGATAAATTGGTTAAGATTCAGATATATAATGTGAGTTATCAGCCATCTGAATGTGCAGCTGGGGAAGTGAGTGTCAGATGACAAGAGTGTTTCTGTGCAGAGAAATGAAATCGCTAAAGAAGTGCACAGAAACACAGGAGTATTTCTGTGCATCACAATGAAAACTAGAAATTCACACTTAGGCAGCATGTTTGATGTTATAAAGCATCTTATTACAGATAAATGAAACACTACTGGTCTTAAGGCTCTACAGGGTATAGGAATTGAGATTTTATATATGACATTTATATCCAGGATGTAATAGAGTAATGAAAGAGAGATATCTGACTCAATGGTTAATTTCTTCCCTAACGGAAAAGAAAAACATAAAAAGCCTGAATACTAACTGTCACTATGTGTTGTAGCCTGTATTTGCCTTCCTGCTATCCTCAGAAGTATTTAATAAAAAATGTAAAGATTCTTCCCTAAGAGGAGGAAGTCTTGATTAAGAACAAAGGGAAGGCAGGTGCTTTGTGTCCCCAATATCAAAAGTGAATAGTACCAAGTTTTACTCCCATATCAGTGATTAGCAGGCACTAAACAGAATGGGAGATTGGGTAAGCTGAAACTGCTTTGAGCCCAAGTATAAATTTCATATTTGGTACAAAAGGAAAACAGTTTTGTGTAGCCTGTCTGATTATGAACTCAGCCATATGGGAAAAACTATCATTACTTTGTCCAAAACCAGATTTTTGTTCAAAAATCTCAGTTAAAGGAATGTTGAACCTTTTTTTTTCTTTTTTCCTAAAAGAATTACAGTTTCTGCAGCTGTGCTCTTTGGGCTCAAAGGGAAGCCTAGAGGTGAAGATCAACTGCAGATCATCTGTTCATGCGCTTTTAATACCTAAAACTGGAAAAACAGAACAAAACGATTTATGCATTGGCCTGTGCAGTACAACCAATACCTTTGAATTTTATTAGGTTAAAGATCAACATACTTGGCAGAAAGGGGGAAGAAGCCCAAAAGAACTCTATTATTCTTACAGTCCCATCTAATCCAAAAGATTTTCACTGTGTGAATTCAATTACTCTGAAATATTTGAAGACAACTACTCTGAAATACTTGGTTCTTCCTCAGCAGCAGAATTAGTCTATCCAAGACCTCAGCTAAATGACTAATGAGACAGAAATAAAACAATGTAAAATTTATTCTCTGAAAAAAACCCAGAAATTTGAATTAGTCAGTGATGACTTGCAGATTTCATGGGGAGATCCAACAGGTTTACAACCTGACCTAGTGATAGCTTTTGTCCTGGCATTGATCAAAATTTTCATGCAGAGAATCAGAGAAAGATTATATTATATGAATCTTCCTTTCACCACGGTTCTTATGGGTTAGCTGGAAGGTTAAAGATGCTATGTCCACCATTAGTTGCCTTGGGAGAGTTCTTGGCCTGTGCATATTTAAACAATCCCTCACGATCCAGACTCTATTTCTCATGCTTACCACTTCTTGAACAGCTCTTGAGAAAAGGCAACAAAAACTAGCCATGGAATTCATTCACATATGTTCATTCATACAAGACTGCTTCCTGTACAGATTCTTTAGGGTAATAGCCATCATAATCATCCACTTTGTAGTGTCACTGCCATAAGGTTAAACATTTAAAATTATTGCTGTAATATTCCATAGTATTTTGTAAATATGATAAAGTTAAGAAAGATATGTACTTTGAAAATATATGCACCAAGTGAGAGCCATCAGTAATTAATTAATGTATAATTGAATCCTGATCTCAGGTCTCTCAACATAAATGCAGACTTGCTTCACTGATGTCAATAACATTTATTCACAACACTTATGTAAATAGAGCCAGTGGTTGGTCTTTCATATTTGTAATTTCCACTGAGAGATTTTTAAAACACATTTGTTTCATAGCTGCCAGAGCTATAGAAAAATTTCCCAGTACTATGTAAAAGATAATTAAATTAAATAGATTAAATTCCTTTAATATTTTGAAATATTAAAATATTAAATATTTAACATATAATTTAATATATTAAATATATCTTAAATTTTTGCTACATATATTTCTTTCAGTTGCAACTTCACTTTATTAAAAATCTGCATAAATATGAAATACAGAATAATAGCTGAACATGATAACAGTGGTTAATCTTTACTGAAGGACTGACCTTTGCAATGGGAAGGTTGTCTCAGGGGTCTGCATTCAAGCTGGCCTTCCTCCCCTAATGGTCTCATTGATTTGAATATGAGCAAGGTAATCAAACCAACACAAACTTCTGAATCAACTTTCTCCTTAGAAATTTTTGCACTGTGTTGTAGCTAAAGACAACACTATGTCTTAGGAAACCCTGCTAGACTCTCAGTAAAAGGATCAAGTAAAACACTGGAACTGAAGCTCGTGTTAAAGGAACGCGTGACTCATTCCAGATGTTCAAACACTGGGAGAATCTGTTAAGTTGAACAGTCATGGAAAAAGGAAAAGATAATCTCTAAAGTATATGGAATCTAATTTTTTATAAAGACTTTATAAATAAGGTCAGCACCTTGCATGGCCCTCAGATCTTTCTGTGAATATATTTTTTCTTCCTTTACATTTGGCATGTATAGAATAAGCATAGAATCATAGAGTCACGGATGGTTTATGTTGGACCTTAAAGATAACCTAGTTCCATCCCCTTTGCCATGGGCAGGGATGCCACCTACTAAATCAGGTTTCTCAGCATTCTATCCAACCTGGCCTTGAACACTTCCAGGCAGGGATGAGGCATTAAATGCTTGAACAGATAAATTCTTTGTGCAGTACTACTAAGCAGCCAGAAAGGCAAAGCAGGTAATGTAAATAACTTGTCAAGTGATCTGGGAAAATTTCTAGCCAGATATGATGGAATTGAAAGAAGTATAATCACCTTTATACACTGTGCAGCACCAGGATCATGAATTAAATCTTGTGGGTCCACACTATGCTTCAGCAGAGAGGACCCTTGAGATGAGATCCTGGCTCTGAGATTTAGTGCAAACACCTGAGTGTCTCCAAGGGAACAGAGAGTTCCCTATGACATTGAAGCCACATTCCCACATTATTTTGTGTACCCTAAAACAAGTGAATCAATATTAAAATAAAAGAACAAGCTGCTTCAAGATGACACAAGCAAATATATTCTGTTAAAGTTTTGTTGGGCAAAGTGGGAAAAAAAGCTAGGGAGAGACTGCTTTGGTGAGAGAGAGGCTGCGGGAAGGATTTAGGAAATGAGACCCAGGCGGGTGGTCCATAGATCTCCCATGTGAGGTTACCACGACTTTTGTTGATGGTCTTTCCTGGCAGACATGCAGAGTCTCTAATGCTTAGCACCTCTCCACACCCATGCTACATCATGATTCTGAGGCGACCTGGACAGATCCCAGCCCAGCTGTCCCTGACATCTGATAGAGACGAGACCCAGCGAAAGGACGCTGCAGCCCCAAGGCCTCTCATTGAAAACCCTGCTGAGCGTAAATGTTGCTGCCTGCGCCCATGGCGTCAGACATGTGGCCAAAATCTTGACCTGTGGAGCAGAACTCTGTGTACATATGCCCCAGGAGTCGGAGGGGATGCTGCCATTGAGGAAGAAAGTTGGACGAGGAATTTGGCTTCTGTGTTACAGGGCAAAAGGCGTAACAAGAGCAGTGTCCTCAGTATCTTCTCAAAGAATAGCCCTTGGTCAGTTAGCTTCCTGCTCCAGCATCTTGAGAAAGATATGGGGCAGCTTTGAATTCACATCCACCATGTGCCCATTTGTTTCTTGGGGCTTAGCTACAAATAGCTCCATTCTCTGAAAGACTTCTTGTGAAAACTCTACCCTGTGAGTGTCTGCATTAGACATTCTTCATTTTTCTGTTTTTTAGGATCTTTCCTCTAGAGATAGACACTTTCAGGCATTTTTACAGTGATGCCACAAAAGCTGGAAGTACACAAGGTACTTGCTTGTGTCCCACCCTTAGTCTGTGAGTTAGCAAACTAACTGTTCAGGGGTCTGTTTAGTGAAAAGCAGGTGCAGTCCTATAAAATATCACCATATACCATGGATGTTTCTAAAATCTTTTAGTAGCTCTGTGTGATTTTTCATATTTCTAAGGGCTGTCTTTGCCATGGTTTCCATGTAATTCGCAGAAGCAGAAATCAACAATGAATGAAAAATGCATGTGACAGATGAAAATTTCCCTCTGGAAAGAAAAGTCCCTCAGGAAACAGTGCAACCATTTGAAACAATGTGTACACACAGATGAGGAAATGTGCTGCCAGTCATTGAGGACTGTGCTCTCTGGGACCAAGTACCTCTTTCTGGGTTGATAATTTCTGCTGAGTGGCTGGCAAATAGTCAAAGCTGCCTACCAAAGAAAACCCTTTCTCAGTTTCAACTGCATGACCCTAAATAGATTAAACCAAATAGAAATGTATGAAGAAACCCTGCCATATGAACTGTTAACCTGAGGGGGGAAATCACTCTGCATTCATCTCTAGACAGAGGTTAAACTGAGTTTGGAGACATGGTGCTTAAGCTCCAGTTAAAATTAGTTAATATGTCTGCAACACTGATTAAATGAGAAACAATAATGTATTCATCTTAGATGTTCTTATTAGGTTTTGAAATTAACCTATCCCTAAAACACATCAGCTTTCACCGTTTGTTATTTTTATTTCCCTTTAACCAACTCAATAAGGTAGCTCAGAGTTATTTCTCACTGGGAAGATTTCTTTGCAAACAAAATGTTAAAATGAGATTACACAAACCATTAGCATTCACCAAGCTTTGCAGCTATTTTTAGTGGAAAATAAATCTCATAGCTGCAAGGCTTGATAGTTTTTGTTTTCTTAAAGATTAAAAGAAAAAGATCTACACTTTTTTTAGAAGTAAAAACCCAGAAGTTTAATTAGCAACCAAAAAACAAAGGCAAAAAGAGAAAGAAATTGATAGATGGCCAGAAAATACTGTTATGGTACAGAAAAAGTTCTGTTTCAGACTTATCCCAGTAGTACTTCCTACAAAGCAAAGCACTCCTAAAGGAGTTGCTCTGCTGGGAGCCTAACACTATTAATGAATTAGTGAACACTGATTCTGAGTTAAGACATTTGGCTTTTAATAAATTACTCCCCCTGCACAGCTCAGCCTGTCTCTTTCATGCTGCTTTGCTGCTGATTACATTATCTTAAATGGGAGTGAGAAGCAAATTCAGTGTTTCTGTTCTAGGCACAAAAACTTTCTGAACAAATTGTTTTATTGTTGTATCAGTAGGCTTTATGAGTGATTGATAGCGGTAAATATAGATTCAAAGTTAATAATTATATGTGCCTTCTGCGAGTGCATCCTGCAGCCTTAATATATTATATGCAGAAAAGTGTTTTATAGAATATGAAGAGGGTTTCTCGCTTGGTTCACAAATTACATTAATTCACTTGTTTACATTTCTTGGACTGTGAAAGTATGAAAATCATGTGAAGTCTTGTGATAATCCTGATGCATGGGACTTTTTAACTGCATGTTTGGAGCTCAGAATTCCTTGTAACATATAGTTCTACTGAGTTTGTACTTGTATATAAGAATAGGAATAGAGATATTTAGAGATATTTAAAGAAAATATCTTTGCTTTCCAAATTTCATGTAGTTGTACAGTTACCCTCACATTGTCATAGAAATAACATGAATTTTTGATCAACAAAAGCAGCAACATTTATCTTACACTACAAAACTGAGAGTCATTCAAAGATGGGGATAACAATGATTTTGTTGTTATTATGAAGAAGCACTAGCAAATGGAAAAATAACTTATATCTGTGTCTAGATCTCCCCAAGTTTTTTCTTATGAGATAAGATTTCTGCTGAAAGAGGTGTGCTGTGGGCATCTGATTTTTTATAGGAACACACATATGTCTGAGATTTGGCAGACGATGTTTTTCAGGTTTTGTGTGAGATTGTGTGGTATTCAAACCAGAGATATAAGTATTAATAGGAGGCACTATCCATTTTAAATATCCAAGAACTGTAGTGTGAGACATGTATCTGGGATGTTAGAGATGGAAACTCTATGTACAAAGGATAGAGAAATACTTTTGCATGTAACTACATTTCTCACATCCAGTCCTGAGTACTAACAGACAAGCAACATAGTCTGAAGTAATGAAAATGATATTTCATAGCTACAATGAATGAAGCAAGATGAGAAACAAAACATTTTCTCACACCTAGTGGAGCTAGGAAAAGCACACATTTTTTTGAACAAGTCCTCCCAGCTGAAGAATGTGACACGTGAAAATAATTCTGTCTGAACCCAGACAATTTACAGCCCAAAATGTTACACATCTGTTCAGACTTTACGTTTTTTCATTACTATGTGTATATTTGTATAATTTGTTTTTCTGGCTAAAATATGGATCTTTGATTTAGATAATCTGGTGTTTGAATCTTCCTTATATTTTACCATACTTTCTATTAGAAGACAAGAGAAGTATGTACAAGTTACCTCTTTTCCCATTAATGTTACTTTGCAAATGAAATTCAGAAGGCAATTTCCCCCCCTTATTAGAACTGCCTTGGCTCCAAGGTTAAAATTCCTGGCTGTTTTGAATTTGGAAGTCTTCCCATGGTAATCATATTCTATATCAGAGCGTGGTGTGTACGATCAACATTGCCTTATTTAGATCTGTCAGGCAGCACTGACTAGCTGAAACCAGTTTAACTTTCAGCAGGAGAAGAGTAACAGGAGCCCAGTGCCAGTCTTGAATTAACCAGTGGGAACTCAGCAAGAAGCTCTCCTCAGATAAGCAAAAGCACTGTCCTATGGAGAACTTGTCTCTGCTGAAAGACTGGAGATACATTGTTTTAATGAACTCGCCTCAAGCTGTTGAAATCATTTGAGGGAACAGATTTGGGTTTATGAATATCCTAAATCTCTTTGATTTAAAAAAAATGTGGAAAGTTTGATTTGTATCAAGGTTTATTTTTTTCTTCCATTATCCCTACCACACGCATGCACTCTGCAGGAGTGGCTTTGTGTGTTTCCATGGGTATTCTCTTAGGAAGACAAGCAGCTTTCAGGATAGGATTTTATTCTAATATTTTTTTCTGTATACTGCTGATATAAATCTAGTTTATAATTTAAAAAGAGAGAAAAAAGTTGCTTAGTTTGCCTGGAAACAGGAGCATTCAAATCTGTGCTCATTTGCTTCAGCTCTAAAGAAAGCTTCTCTTTCTCCCCACAGATCTAGATAATTCTTGTGTAAGCATTTTACCTTTCATGTAGCCTCTCTTTCCACTGTCTACTTACTCTGCAAGTCCTCATGTATCTTTTACTTTCATGCCCACTTTCCCTCAGTGCAAAGTTCAAGACTGAGAACAGCAGCATGCTCAGGAGGCTGCTGCTGCCTCCTGGCACACAGCTGTAGTGGATAACAGCTTGGCTAACCACTTAGTCAATACTTTGGATAGCAGTTTATCACTTGAAATTACTAGTACAAAGCATCTGCCCAGACTAGTTCTTCCTGAGCCCTTTTCTTTTTTAATTTATTATTTTATATTTAATCACATTTTAGTGAAATTGGATTCCTAAGTGAAGAAGGATTGATTTTGTGCTTTACACCTGCTGATGGAGAACATGCTGCTTTTGAGTGGTGGGCATACAAGATGAAGGACTAGACTTGTAATCAGGCTCCCAGCACACTCAAGGCAGCAGTTTTGTACCCTTTCATGGTATTCTTTGTCTGACCACTGCAGCCTGCCTTTAACACTTTAGATAGATATTGGATAGGGTAAAAGATGATCTAAGTTTTGGCTGTTCAACAGCTATTCTTTGAGAAAATGACCTATCCTGAAATTGTTTGGTACAAATGATGCAGCCGAAAAGGTACAAATTTAGTATCAAGAAGCTATGGATTTTGCAGGAGGGGGCAATCTGATGGATCACTTTACTAGCTCTGTCATAGCATGACATACTGTCCTGCTTCTTAAAGTAAACGGTGAGCAATAAGAAAGAAAAAAATATCCTTTGTCCTTGCCTGTTGACATGGAGTTCAATATGTGAATGGATTCACCTGTAATTTTTATAGTTGTGTCTCTGTCCAATTTTCTCACCATCTCTCTTCTCTTTTCTCAGGATAAAAGAAAAATATGGGACTGGATTGCTGGCTGGCCTTCCAAACACCTAGAAAAAATTAATATGACTTGAGTCTTTGTAATTAAAATCCAAGATGTCCCATGCAAAAATTACCAAGTTTTGAGTGGTTCAGAGCTGGGACAGAATCTCAAATAAGAGCTTCTGCCTTCTGCAGGTAAGCCTGATTCAATGCTCACTTCTCACACCGTTATAGCAAACCTGCTTTGCACGGGCTGCCTATCCCTAAGACACTGGCTTTTGCCTGTTGTTTTCACCTATAGCTCTTTTACTCTTCTGTGATCTGATCCCTGAAACGCTGGCGAATCAGGGAGTGTAACTTCACTGATGGGGGGAAAGCAGCAGAAGTTTTTCTCTCTCCTACTCTTTTCTACCTTTCAGTAAGAATAAAAGGTGTGAATGTGGCTTCAGGGCTGTGGAGGTCTGAGCTGCCCCTTTTTTTTGAAATTATTCTATTTTCCAATGCCATTGAGACAAATAAAGGTGAAATTTCTTTTAAAACCCTTACCTAGGAAATTCAAGGGAGCAAAGAGGAGAGGGAAGGAGGGAGCATCCCAGTTCCTGGCACATGGACTGTTTCTAACATAATGAAATTATGAGATCACATTATCTCTTTTAATATATCTATTCATGTATATAATATCTAGCTACAAATAAAGGCATTTGTATCTGTACTATTTAGCAATTTGTTGTAATATAAATTATAAATATATATGTATATATCATATTGTCTTTTCATAGGGATCTTTTGGGACATTTTAAGCCAAATTAGAAATAATAGAAGACCTCTCAATGACAACTTCCAACAAATTACATAGAAATAAGTGGCTGAATTGAAGACAGAGACTCAAATCAGTTCCTGACTGATGGAAAAGTCACACAGAAGTCAGACTTGCTTTGTTGAAAGCAACTAGATGGCTCCCTAGCCAGTACAAATGTAACACATGTATTAAATACTGCTTTATATTGCTTGATGGGATTGAGAGGGACAAGGAGCTTTGTGGACCTGGATGAGAGATAACGACATAAACAGTTAATTCTACTGTTCAGAAAATAACTTATAATTTATACTAAAACCAGTAATTCTATAAAATACTATCTATTTTCTTTCTATTGCATATCAACCCCTTGTCATGTAATTGTCATGTACATAGAATTGCCCTCACTGCCCAAAGCTCTTCAGCAGCAATTAAGTGAGGTATGCCCAGACCAGCCAGGTTTCATACAGTAGAGGGAAGAAAAAACTTAACCAAACCAACCCGACCCATGATGATCTGGGGGAAATTGTGGCAATCAGTTTGATGCCCTTGACATGGGAGAAGAAATAATTTCCCTCTAAACCCCTTATTTTTATATCTCAAGTTGTGGCCACTTACTCCATCACCAAGTCTCTATTTCAGGTGCTTTCACAACCTTCTCTAGGATCTCCCTTCCACTGACTGTGTGAGGATCTTTGGCTCCTAAGTATAGCAGCCCTCAATATCCACTTTAAATATGAGAAATATTTAAAATAGTATGAATAACGTAAAGTGATATAAATTCACTGGGCAATACCGATTGTCCTGATCTTTGTAAAATGAGTGAAAGAAAACATTTAGCAGTGAGAATCATGGAGTCACATGTGTGGATATAATGGCTGGAAGTAAGCATTAGCATCTGACAGTGTTCCTGCATCTGAAAATTATTGCATAATGGTTACAAGTAAAGCCTTGCTATACTTAACCATCACCACTGTAACATATCCATGATAGCTGAACCCTTACAGGGACTTTTGCCTTCAGTCCTGAAGAATGTCTTTCCTGTTCAAGGATAGTGCATGATACTAGGAACACTAAAGGAAGATTACTTTGCCATATCCCATTGCTATTTCTCTTGTACAGATAAGCCAGGTTTCATCTGCCAGAGTTGTCAGTCCACCGCCTTTTTATGAGAGCTACATTTGCTATAAAAAGGAAAATAAAATAAAAAATGTTGGGGGAAAAAAAGGATTGTTGCCAAATACAGTATGCACAAGAAAACCTAGACAGATATTATAGAGTGGAAATGAACTTTAAAGTGTGGTAGGGATACATGGATATTAGCCCACTTACACCATGGAAAAAATGAAAGTAGCTGATCGTGCCCTAAGAAGGGGATACAAAAACCAGATGGCTCTTAAAACTGAGTGGAAATCCACAGCATGTGTAGAAAGGGCAACTAGAGAACTGTGGAAACAAGAGTTATTGCAAAGCCTAGTTATATTTGCCTCTTTTGCAAAGCCTCTTTTATATTTGATCCAGGATAAAACATTCTGGGGATCCTGTGCTGAGGCGTCTGTCTTGTAAAGAGAAATCTCTCCTTATTTTTACCACAAAGATCTTCTTTAGGTACAAAGTCACTGGAAACAGAAATGTGAACCCAGCTAAGGAGTTGTACTGAATCAGGTAAAATAGAAACATTCAAAAAGGAAAAACTCCTCCAGGTCCAGCTGCACACAACACATTTGCAAAGAATTAGAAATTAAACAAACTGATACATAAAAATATAGGCTGTGACAACAGACCACTGAAAGTTTATCAACCCCCCTATCCACATGTTGTCCTGAACCCATTAGCAGTGATCAGGAAACACTGGTCGGAAGGTAATGTCAAGCACACATCTGTAACTGGTCACACTGAAATGAGCAATAGATCGTTGACACTGGGATGAGGACACTGAAAGAAGAACTGAGAGATGTTAGTTCAATAGATAATTCCTGAAATGAAAACAGAAATTTTTTCCAGATTATAATATTTAGAATAATTCTTAGCTACCCTAAAAATTCATCATTTACAGCTGAATTTAACTTAATACTCTTCCCTAGTAGCTCTGTCTCAACTCACAAAGCAGACAGCTGTCATACTTTTAAAACAATACTATTCACAGTGGTTGATTATTGCCCTTCTTCTAGATGGTGCCACCAGAATTGACAGGATAGGCTTTATAATAGTCCTTCAGCTTCCACTCATTTTCCTCTTTCTACCAGTCTGACATGTTTGCACAAATCGGCCTTATTTGGCCTTATCTGTCTGGTTTTGCATTCTAGAAGTAGCTGATAGACTTGTAAGCTTGACTTATAAGTGTAGTAAAGAAAAAAGATATTCCGAATTACAGAATAATTATTAGGAAAAAAACCCATCCCCCACTGCCAGTCAGTGCCTGATGTTTGCATTCCACCGTTGATAGCGGGTTTCTAAGAGATTTCCAAGAACTTCACAAAAATGATAAATTTCACATACTTATATATAGAATTCAGTGTCACATTAATAGAATAAGCATTGTCAGTCACTCAGCAAAGAATTTAAATTACATACTTAGGTTATTTAAATTTAATCTTTACTTACATGTTTTGCTATACTATTCTTAACAGTGACTCCAGTTACACAGCCTTTTGTTTATTTCAAGTTTGTCAGCCAATTAAGTCAGGACGGCTGCATCCACCCTGTGTTTTTGGAGCAGAGAGCTGGGTCTAGCTTGGGACTTTGCATCTTCTTTGCATTCCAGCACGACAGATCCCCTTCTGCAATAACCAACCCATCCGTACCATGATGACCTGTGATCTGTTGCTGGGTTAGATACTAGTAATTTTCTAGGCTCCCCCTCTGAGAATATACCTGCTTCCACCAGAGCCTTCTTAGCGCTTAATAAGGCATATATTAAGTAAACTCTAAATGTATTAACCTTTGAATTCTTCTGCCTTTCTCATCGAAAGAAAAAAAAATGGCTTGCTTGCTGAAGATCTGCTCCTGAGCTGCAGGAAAAACATTTGAGAAATTATTTATTCTCCCTTCCCTCTACCAGCCCCACTCTAGGATCAAAACTCACCCCCCTTAGTAAACCAGGTAAATCCTGAAGGCTTACTCTAAGTTTCCTGGCTCTTGAGGTTCTTACTTAGCTGACCAATCAATGTGGGCTTTCACTCTTGCAGTGAGGAATGTTCTCCTCTCCTATTCTTTGGCTTGGAGCATCTGGGGTCACCAGTGTCTGGGATACTCCTGGGATACTCAGCTAATGTTTCCCTGCATCAGTGGGAGCTGAAAGAGCAGAAGAGAGTGTCTTAGTTCTTGAGTTTAGCCTGTCTTGAGCTTTTGAAACATATTTTGATCATTTCTAAATTCATATATAACTGCTAACTCATATCCATCTGGCTGTCAACCAGCACTCCCAAATCCCTTTCTGCTGAGCAGTTCTCAAGCCACTCTTCCTCCGCCCTTGTAGCTCTGCACAGGGTTGTTGTGATCCCTTTGTTGTGGTAGGGTGCTCACCAGAGCCGTTCTTTCCAACAAGAACAACCAATAACCTTTGTGTTCATTTCCCCAAAGCCACAGTAGGACACTGCCCAGTGAGCAGAGCCGGGTCCCAGACACTTTTCCTAGTAAGAAGAGGCCTTAATGCCTGGCATGGTAGCAAAAAAAGAATGGGCATAGGTATGTTCAGGGCTGAAGTGTGATACAGTGCCAAGGCACTGAATGGTTTGGGAGGACAGACTTTTGCAGGACACACCGCTCCTCTGCAGTGGGCTCCTCTTATGCTCAGGGGAGGCAGGATAGGAAGTACAAGCAATACCAGTGCTTGGACCATACTGGTATTCATGTTGGTTCCACTCCATGTTCCAGCCTACTTCTTTAGCCATTTGGTTACTCCCTGGCCACAGTGGTGTTGCTTCAGTCCTTTCTGATAGAAGGAGCTTCTAAAGTTACACCGCCAATGAGTTCTGTTCCTGGCTGCTTCTGTCTCTGCCATGACAAATACGTTATGCTTGATTCACATGCAGGAAAAGCCTCCTAAAACTAATGTCTGGAAATCTCCTATCTTTTGCCAGTGGGTAGAGCCTCCCATTCTTGAGTCTTGACTCTATTGTTGAGCTGCTGAATTCTGTTCTATCAAGTTCCTTTTGGCAATGCATTTCTGTGTTAATCTTCTAAAATATTCTAATTTTAAATTTTTTATTTTATTATTCCTACAATGATAGGAACAGGAAAAATAAGAAAGAGAAAATAGTGAAGCACATTCTCTAGCACAGCTAAAAAAAGACACTTTTTCAGGAGTAAACATTTTTGAGATACCAAAAATTTCACTGTTTGTAGCCTTTAACAGCTTATTGGGTAATATGATCCACAGAAGTATGCATGTACAGCCTGGTAACCATTATTTTACTACTATTATTTGTCCATCATACCACAGATGAACTGTAAGGATGTCATTACAGAGATGATAATTGAGATTTGCTCATGAAGTGAAATGTAACACTACCCTGGCCTGACTGCAACAGCATTACCCTTTATACCAAGTGACAGTTCCAGTCAGTGCACATAATACTGGAGTCCATGTGCTTATTTAAACCTACTGTGGTCATATTATGTTTGATATGAGAAGATTTTTCAGGGTAAAGAAATGCCACATTGAGTGTGCAATAATTGTACTGATATTCCGAAGTAAAAATATATAATAGGGTTACATTCACCTTTTTTACTACAGTCCCCTCTTCAGAAATACTTGCAATGGTCTGAAAAGAATCCTAAAACATCAAGGAAGTTCCAAAGATGTTACAAATGCCATTCCCTCAATTTTAAGAGAAAGGAAGTAGGAAAAGACAGAAAGGATTATTCTTCTCAGATGGAGGAGGACATATTGCATTAAAGATAACTTATTGGGTAGTTATTCTTGGAGCAAACGATGAAGTGCTGTGTAGACATAGGTTAAAATTTCAAGAAAACTATTCAAAAAAAGCTTCAAGAAGACTTCATGTTTTCTGTTACAGTGATTTTCTTATGTTCTCTGTGTCACATGACTGTTCTGAAAAATAGTGAGTTAATGATTATAACTTGCAACTAAATCATCTAATTAGTAATTAATGTCATGTTTGCAAATTGCTTTAGAAACACAACATCATGAGTTCTAAATGTTATCTTCATCTACAACAATATTGCAGTGTTGTTACTCATTTATTCTCAGAGAAGTGAAAAAATCCATATGCCTACACTTTGCTAGGCATTTGTGCATAGCTAAAAAATATCTTAATTTGAGCTCTTACTTTTCTCTCTGTATTATGAGCAGAAATAACTCTCCAGCCAAAGAAACCTCTAAAGAAAGGACAGTCAATTTTCAAAACTCTCTCAGAGACACAGAGTTTAACCAAGAAGATTGAAAGCTTGAGTACATATAAGGTGAATGTATATATATGAATATATGTACTGTTATGTATCCTATAAAAACATGTAATTAAGGAAGGGATGCTTCTAAAAGTCTGACATGTAAATCTGAGGCTTGTCACCTTTGCATTTTGTCTGAGCTTAGCCACTGGTGTTAAACAGAAGGCTGATGAAATAATTAGTCCTCAGGCTAGAATTCTATGCATAGTTAGAAAATCTTAAATTGCATCTAGAAATGCCTAATTATTTTATAACTAATAAATATATTAATATATTATTAATAATTAATAAAATAAAAATGAAAGGATATAACTAATTAATGAACTAGGAAAAAACCTGACATATGGTAAATGCCACATCACGTCAGAAATTTATTTGTTTTCCAGTAGTGTTGAGTAGTAAAACCAGTGTGTTCATTATATAAGGTAATATGTGTGAAAATCTGGCTTCAGATGTATTTCTCTGCTCCCTAGCTAATTGTACAAAATTATTTTTGTTGAAGGATGAAAGAAATCCAAAGTTTTGTAATGCTCATCAAGAAGAGAATTTCCATACCAGAGAGAAGCACATTCTCTACACTCTAGCAGAATACAACATACGGTTTTAAAGACACTCAAAAATATAAATGAATTTATAGAACTACTTTATTCAGAATTGTAGAAAAGGCATACTATTTAGGGTCAACCCAGTGAGATTGCTGGTGCTAAAATTGTTCCTTGGGCAGAGGATCTCGGTGCAACTCTGTCTGGCACCTTGCTGCCCTGCCTGTGTCAGCCAGTGCCACAGGAATAACCTTTGTTTCAGGTACCAGCAGAAGCATTTGTGGTGTGCCTGGAGTTCTAGAGCGTAAGGCAAGCTGCATTCAAGCCCAAAATAAATTGCTTTTGTTTAACACAATATTCATTCGACTGTGCCATTTTGGGAGGGATAATAAATGACTGTGGCTACTTCTTCAGCTGAGCTTGAAAGCCTTCAGCAGTTTGCTTTCATTCTGTGAGCACTGGTGATTGCTGTGCATAGACAATTTTGTGTTAAGGCATGACAGGGTGAAAGCTCAGAGAATGGTAATGAACTGTACACAGCATAGTGGTTAGTTGGTAAAATATTTGTGAAAAGGCACAGGGATCTGTAGACAGAAAGCAGTAGTGATAATTCACATCACTCCAGCTCTATCTGGCTTCCTCCCTGAGATGAGGGAGGCTGCATGCAGCCTGGACCCTTTCTCCTCCTCACAGACCTGGGCTTTGCCCTCGTGTCCCTCTGGCTATCAAGCCCACTTGGCAGCTGCAGCAGCATCCTTCCCTCAGGCTTTTCTGAAGCAGGAGGCAACTCAGTGCTGGAACCAACAGGATATATTGCCTCAGCTTTCCAGGCTGCCAAAGGAATGGGAAATGTCCCACATGGCATTGCTTACATATAAGGCAAAGCAGAAAGTGGCATCATTCAGAGTTCTTTCGTAAAGGATATAGGTCTGAGTATTTGAAAAAAGGCCTTTATTTTATGCTCCACTCTTGTGAGTATTTTCCATTCAGCCCTCCTTGCCAGTTTTCAGCCCTGAGCTCTTTGCTAGTTATCTGACATGTCAAATAGTAGTTCCCTGCGGAGAGATGCAAAGCCATTTTGTCTGACTTGCTTTGAAATCAGTTCCTGTTACCTCAAAACGAGCAGTAGCAAAGACCTTGACATAACCTGGCCCAAAGAGCAAAAAAAAGTATGGTCCTACAAGGAAAAACTGGAAGAATAGCCGTGCACAGGAGGAACACTATGCTCTGGTTTATGTTACTTTGAGGTTGTTTATAATAACATTAAAAGGCGAGCTTCAGGAAGGAGATAATTTTACACAGAATAGAATTTGTGCAGATTCTGGTTGTATGATGGAAGCAACACCTGCTGAAAACTCTAAAATTTGCATATATTTTCCATGCAAAACTACACACTTACTTTTCTCCTTCATCCCAACTATTACATACATCGTTTATTCTTTGTATTCTGTGGATGAGGATTAAATGTACAGGTTGCCAATGGAAAATTCAGTCTCCAGATCTCCTATGTAAACATGAATTTGAGCATTTACCCTGAATAGACTTATTAAATAAATACCATACAATCCAGCAAATTTTACTGAGGCTTGTGTAAAGCTGGAGTTCCATTTTATACACCATCATTATGAAAAAGCAATTAGTTCAGAGTGACTAGATTTACTGAATACAAAATCTTCTGTGTACAAACATCCACCCTCCCTTTCTAGATCCCACCATGGGGCACATAAAGCTTGCATGCCTCTGAGCATATTCTGATGTCAGAATTGACACCTCGCTTACTGGGAATAATCTCTTCACTCAACCAGGTGAAGAGAAAATAAATGGAAAATGTGAATTAAAACCCAAGAGCATGTGAGCTGGAATTAGCTGGATTGATGCAGATAGGTGCTTAAAAGAAGACTCCCTTGTGCTGCATAATATTGCACACCTCTTTTCCTCTTTGTGTGGGCTGCCTGAACCAGATGCCAGTGTGAGAGCACAGCCAGCCTGCTCCTGCTTTATTTCTAGCAGAAAGGTGAGAACTGGGCAGTGATGTGACAGCAGATCTGATATGACACTAGCAACAACCTCCACTGGTACAGCCTATTTCAGTCTGGGCGTAAGTGAATAATCTGGGTACCAAAATGTGTGTGCCCTGCCACCTCTGCCACCATCGATTAGTTTTCCATAGAAACAACATAATTCTTGTCAGTAGCATCTTTTGCTTTTTTCCCCATCCTTAAACTAGAGCTGGACTGTCTTAAAACTGATCTTAGCTCTCTTCAAAACTGTAAAATGCCATTAAAATCAAGAAAGACCATGTGGAGAGGAGCAGACACATAGTAGTTGCAGCTCTCAAGAGAGATGGTTGGTCTTTAAAATTAGACATTGTCTTCAGTTCAGCTTGTCTCCTTCACTTAGTCTCAACCTTGCCCCTCTTTAGTTGCACTTTGCAGGCTATAATTAAAGGGTGTGTGGAAAGCAAGTCTGCAGTCTACAAAGATACCTAAATTGTATAAAAACCCTGACCTGTTGGTAGGCAAAAAATAAACCCCTTAAAAATATTCCATATCGGAGAAACTTTTTAAAATACATTATCGTAGGCAGTTTGCTCCATCCCTGGGAAATTGCTGTGAATCCATACGCTCAAATGCAATGTGTACTTGTGGGATTTTTGGACTTAGATTAGTTAGTAGGATTCATGTAAATACATACAAGAGGCAAATTTGGCCCAGATTGCTGCCCTGCATACCTCTAAAGAGACTTCTTTCTCTTGTTTACATAGACAAAGTATCTATTAATTTAGCAATACGAACACTATATGTAGAATAAAATAGAATTGTGTTTCGGATCTGTGGGGAATATTCTCAAACTCACATTTGATATAGATTCAGATGTAACTGCCAGTGCTGTGCCTATTTCTCTTCTGCAAGAATAACAAAATGCCTGAGGAACTCTTGGGGAATTTATTATTTCACTGAAGATTATTTGGAAGACAAATAAAGATGCTATTAGAATTAAACTGCAAATAAAAAAATAGCTAGAGATAATATGCTGTGTAGAATGCTTAGTACAATTAACAACTAAACCTCTATAATTTAAATATTTTAAAAGGTTTGCTGACCCTTAATTCCCTGAAGAAGAAAGAGAGTGATTGTTTGAATTCAGACTAGTCATGCATCTGATCAAGTACGTTGAAAACAGATGCTGACCAGCTGAAGTTTGTTTAGCTGGTCTTATTCAGATCTCTTCTGTGGATGGGGTAGTGAGGCCATTAGCATTTTGTGATAAACAGCAGCACATTCACAATGCTGTGAAAAAAACCAAATGCTAGCTACTCTAACTCGGTTATATTTATTTGTGTGTTCATGCCTTAAGACTTAGACCTATAAAAATGAATTACTGATTTAAATAAATTTCACTGAGAGATAATAGGTTTAGTTTTTTCAAGAGTTCAGCATAGTATTTCCATGACATGAGACAAATTTATTCCTATTGTTTGTTTTAAGAGGCATGAGGTTTATTCTGAATACACTGTATATGGAAGATAGCCAGTCTGCATGTAATGGAAACACAAGGATTTGTGGCACAATTTGACAAAAGATAATGATTTTATCATGCGTGGCTATAAACACTCTGTAAATAAATTTTTTTAATATACACATTCTTTAAATATATACATACATGTAAAAGACATATATGACTTTAAACTGAAGGACGGTAGGTTTAGACTAGATCTGAGGAAGAAATTCTTTCCTGTGAGGGTGGTGAGACACAGGCACAGGTTACCCAGAGAAGTTGTGGATGCCCCATCCCTCAAAGCATTCAAGGCCGGGCTGGATGGGGCTTTGAGCAACTTGCCCGTGGCTGGGGGGGTTGGACTAGGTTATTTTTAAGGTGCCTCCCAACACAAATCATTCTATGATTCTATGATTCTATGATGACTTTTCAAGCAATTTAAAGAAAGGACTAAATGACCTGAACACCCTTGGTTATGGATCACCTAATCTTTTTTTTTTTTTTTTCCCAGTCAAAACACATTGGGGCACTTCTCAGGGAAGATAGAAGGGCACAGACAATGAAATATTTTGAGGAGTAAAGAGCTCTCAGCCCAAAATACTTATCCAGCCTGGTGTTTTATGCTAATACCAGTTCCCTGAAATAGAAATGCAATAGAGAAAAGAACCAAGAAAACCCTTCCAGCCTTATTTGTGAGTGTGACTGCAGATTTGCATTGCTGGAACTCCTCACTTACGATTCTGTGCTGGTCTTAAATATCATGGTAATGGGTAGCGTAAAAGGGTGAAGATCTTCGTCACCAACATCTTGCTGTGTCTGTTTGTTTGTTGGTTGCTTTAGTAAAATTTTCTCTTGAAAACCTGTTCAAAAGCATTAAGAGAAATGAGACTGAGTGGCTTTCACTGTGGGCGTAATTTGAATACCAGGGGTTTATTCAGATGTAGCAGTGGCCTAATTTGTTTGGAGACCCTCTATTGTTAGCGATGCAAGAAAAGAAAAGAGCTCAGAGACCACATTGAGTTCACTGGTGGCAGGAAAAGAAAATCTTATTGCTTATAAAGAGAACATATGTGCCATGGAATCACTGAAAGTAAACACTAAATCCTATGGTGTTTTTCAATAAAGGGTTTAATTTCAAAGAGGAATTGTGCTTTAAACGAAACGGGGATTTTTTTTGTTGTTGCTTTTTTTTTTTTTTTCGTTGTTGTTTTTGTTTTGTTTTGGTTTTTTTCTCCTAGAAGACACAAATATCTCAAATATCTGTCGACATTTGGACCAAACTCACAAACATTCGTATAGTCCTAAACAATTCTAATATCTTTGAAACAGTATTGCTATGGTATGAGAATCACTTAATCAGTGGGTGCAAGAGTGATTCTCTTTTACCAATAGATGTGGAAAGAAGGCAAACAACAATTTAGCTGCTTTATAAAACCAGATGACAGAAATGATAGCAGCCTCCCCACAAAAAATAGACATACATCTCCATCCAGAACCAAAAGATATGCAAATCTCATGTGAGTGTAAGACTTTGCTGAATTGTATCTAAGGATATGTAATAGAGGTCAGCAGTTTGAAGACAGTGTTGTTTAAGAAGAATTTAGAATTAATATTTCTATTGTTTCTCACATAAAATCAGTTTCCCTCTGACAAACTTCTGTTCATTCTGGAGGAAGAGTTTCAGTACTTGCAAGAAAGGCAAACAGAAGTTTCAGAAGCTTATAAGGAAGTCCCTTCCAAGCATAGCAATCCCACTTTCTTGGTCTGTATCCTCCCACTCTGTGAGCCAGAGCACCAAAATCACCTTTGACTCGTAGGCTGGAACTTCCTGGAGCACTATGTACGTGTTTATGTTCCTGAAGGTTTAGGCACAATGGTGCAGTACAGCAGAATCAGAGGGTGAGCTGGGGGTGCTGCCTGGTGTCTGAGTTCTCTCCTGCAAGGTCAGAAGGTGTTGATTCCCCCAGCAGAGAACTGGAGTCTCTCGGTCCTACATCTTTCTTGAGATCTCTAAGCAGTGACATCCTGAAGGGGATTGACACACTTCCTATTATCAAAGACCTTCTCCAGCTTAAAACTATGCAGTCAGGTTGATCTGAAATCAGGCTCCCTTTTCTGGCAGGCAAACACACCTTTTTTAATGTTTCCTCAATTTTCAGTGAGTTTACCAAAATATCCCTCAGAACAGAGATAGCCTTGACCTTTCCGTCTCTCATCTTCCAAATGGCTCCCAAAGTAGACCAGACAGGGGCCTCTACTCCAGGGCAATGAACTATAGTTGCCATATTATGTCTTGCAAAAAGAAAGATCACTTAGGTCAGGAGGAGCATTTGTGTCTTTAGGGATCTAACTGCAGTGCAGTAACCAGAGAGCACAGGGGCTAAACTAAGCCGTGTTCCACACCTGTGCTGAGCTACTGGCTCACTCCTGAAATCCTGCCCTGAGGGCTCTATAGGCTGTGAGTAATGCAAATACATCCTGCTTCAAGATAAGGACAAGGAAAAGAGGAATGCCATGCAATGCTTTCATAGAGCAGTTTCAGCTTAGGAAAAAAACACGTATTTTTTAAATGGCAAATTAAATGAGACAACAAAGTCCGATGTAGTTTTCTCCTAAAGAAAAAGAAATGTGAGAGCAAAGACTCAGCAAGCTGGAACTGATTCTTATTTAATGCAGCTGTTTAAACAGCTAATTTTGTTGAATGTGGCACTAACTGAGTTTTTGTATTTTGATATGGAAAGACTGCTCACAACTGACTCATTTTATACCAGAAACACATTTTCTTAGGAAGATATAAGAGTTTAATTTCTTTATTTGGTATCAAAATAGGGCAAAACCGTAATCAAAAGATTGTACTATTGCAACTAATGACTTATTGTGGTTCGAGGACTTAAACTGCAAACATGCAAGCTGTTACCATGGCTCTCACTACCATAAAACATCAGTTTGAAGTGGTTATACTGGTAAGTAGGATGTCCACTTGAAAGTTTTTATAAGGTTGAATCTTAAAATAGAACTATAATCACCAGGCTATCTACTCTTGGCTGAACATCTGTAAATATCCATTAATGACACCAAAAATACAAGAAAAATGACTAATGTGAGAGATTCAACTTAAATCAAGTTCATTCCTTTTTTTATTCAGAGATCAAGTGCTCATCTAATACAAAACTTCATGAAAATCAGGCACAATAGACTGATTTTTCTTCCATCAAATTATAAAGAAACGATGTAGCCAAGCAAGAATTTTCCCACTTTTAGTAGTCTTACATCCCTCCATAAATAAGGATTCTGTCTGGATTATACTTGTAAGTTATGCTAAAACAAGGAGAACAAAGACTACTACATTATACTCTGATAATTTCTTATGCACAGATTTTGTGCAAGACTATGTCAATGTAAGGAGCAAGAGACTTAGAAAATCTGAAAGGCAGCTTTTTGTTTTCCTTTCTGGTTTAACCACCTAGAATAATTGACCAAGAACACGTTACAAGTGTAGGGGTTGGCTCACATCTGTTGCCTTTTCTTACTCGGAGAGTGAATACTAAAAGCCCAGGGTCCAGCTCTTCCGGATGTCCAAGGAGCCATGTCAGACTGTAGATGTGTCTGGATCCCGCTTTCCTCATGCTCAGACTCAGTGCAAGGGATTGGTGCATCCATTGCAAGCTTTCAAACTCTCACATCATCCCATTTAACTATTTTACAGCTATGTTATCCAGTTTCAAAAAGGCTTGAACACCGTCATTGTGTTTAAGGCCGTTCTGAATTCCTGCCTTGTCTGCTGTTAATGGGGATATTAGCCTTTGGTCTGAATAATTAGCAAAAGATCATGTCATTTCTAGTTTTGTACTGAACCTCATGTGTAATTGAAACCATCAAGCCATTCTATAATTAAAGCATAAGGTGATTTTTTTCCTGTGCTTTTCAAATATAATTTGAATTTGAAACCATTACATAAGAGGCATCTTCTGCATCTTATATGGTGTATAACTCAAGTTGTTATAGTAGCAAAGCAGCACTATTGCCTTTTTTTATTTTGCAAATAAGCTATTTTTTCCTTCTCTTACTTATAATTACTTCTAATACTTATTATAGAAAGATCCAATAAAAGAGAATCTCTTTGCAATTATGCCAACAGTAGACTAATTTTCTAATTAACAACAAAAAGTCATGATATCATAATTGCTCCATTTCCATAGCACGTAAGATACACAAAAAGAAGTCCTGATGATATAATTGCCTGACATATAGTTTGTAGCACCATGAATGAATTTCTCTTCCACTCTCAATTAAAAAGAAAGTTGTTCTATATAATTAGAACATATTTCCTTCTTCCTTTTTTTATATGCATGTAATTAGAAAACAGGAAAGAATATATTTTTGAAAGCAGAACATAATAAAAAGGCCCCTCTCCTTGCATTTATATGATTATATGCAAAAATATAACAAAATATATTTCAAATTTGAAATTCTTCAAATAAAACACTCAAGTAATTAAAAAATAATCAAGAATCTAATGTAATTTAGGGTGCTTAATTTTTATTACATTTTACCAGTATTTTTATTTGACTGAAAATTTTAACAGAAAATGTGAATTTGCTATATATGTTCTTCATATACAGGAACGCACATGTGTATAGATTCACATATGAGCACACAATATACAAAGTTTAACTAGCAACATGGAAAACAGGAAAAACATATTGTTTTCTCAATAATTTTTCCTATATTTTTAATTTCTAAATTTCTGAAAAAACTGTTTGGGACAATAAAATTACAGTATTTTCCATATTGTCTAATGTCTCCCAGGAGAACTGTACCTATTTCCCCAATAAGAAGGAATTGCATGTTGTGTTCTCAAGGAGACACAAATGACCTTACTTTGCTTCACATAATTTCTGAGATATAGAAGTCTTAAAGGGCAGCTGTTTCCTAGAGAAAGGTCTCGCATGGCCAATCTGTGTGCAACACATTGCACTGGTTATTTTAAAGCCCCTGCAAGCACTGTGTCTGGATTGAGCTTCTACATAACACCCACTAAGTGAGATAGTGCAGAATTTGATCCCTGTTTTACTGCTAGGATTGCATAGCTGGTGCTCCCTCGGGGCTGGCAGGATGCAGCGTGAAGCCATGGCCCCATCCTGGGCAGGTGGGACCCAAGCATCAGCGCTGGCTGCAGCCCCAGTGCCGAGAGCAGCACTTTGTTGGGGTGCAGAAAGCAGCCCCAGGCCCAGTTGCTGCCTGGAAAGGCACTGCTCACTCAGCTGGCCAGGGCTCTTGAGAGGTCTACTCGGACTGGGGAATATGAGGGCAGTGGAGGAAGGGCAGAAAAGGGACCATGTTGACTCTCTGACCTGGCAAGTAATTTTGTCCTCACCTTTGAGGCAATAGTATTCAGTTTTGCTTACACAGCTGAAAAGCCTTAAACAGACTCCAGCTCCATTTTTGTTAACATAGCAGCACCAGGCTTCTCAGTGGAGTTGGATTTGAGGCAGCTGGGGTTAATCCTTTGATGCACAGTATTGATGATTTTCAAGCAGAGACAACTTATATTTTCGCAGGGGAGAGGAGAGAATAGAGCCTTTCTTTAGAAAGTCTGAACAATAGCCCTAAGGTGTGGCATGCTAACTTACAAGAAGCTGTGCTGGAACAGAATAACAGTAGTTTTTTCACTTCCAGTACAAAATACTGTGAGGTATTTGGTTAACTTCCCCCATCATGAAAAGTTCAACAAAGAAACTGCAGCGATTTGAACCATGTTTTCCCACCTCCATGTCAGGATTATGTGCTTCACTAGCTCCAAATTTCCTTTTCCCTCAATCTAGAGCCCCATTTGCATCCCAAGTGAACAAGAGAGGTGTCCAGGAAGCCTTTGGGAAGTTGCATTGAATGAGGTGAAGTTTGAGGCTTACCATACGCTGCCTGCTTTGCTTGTTGTCACCTGCCACAGTGTTTCTAAAGTACAAAACCAGATCCTATGGTAAGTTACAAGATCAATCCTTGATATATTTTATAGTGAGGGTACTGGACACTTAAGGGCCATCTTGTGTGGCAGTGTGTATATATATATGTGTGTGTGTGTGTGTGTGTATATATATATATGTATATGCATGTGGAATGCAGGGATGTAACACTGCCTGGACACTTCAGAGATGCAGGAGAAGGAGCACAGCCATTCAGACAGATGCTGGGATGGTGACTCTGAGTCACAGCCCCTTTGACTTGTGGGACTCCTTGGAAAGGTGTAACTCACTCCACCCTACCCCTCTTGTGGCTGGTCCTCAGCCTGTCTTGAAAAAAAAGCGAGGAATTACATCGGGAGAAGTCTGGTGTATTTGACTACAGCTTTTGCAATTCAGCTGCACTGGTTCTGCGGGGTTAGCAGCAGAAGGCAGCAGCTGGGTGCAGGTCAGACAGAAGAGACCAGTTCTTGTCTTGTATAGCATTGTATAGCATTTTCTCTATTTAGCCAGATATGGCCAAAGTCATGACTCTGTCTTTTTATTTGAGGCATATCAGAACTCCACATCACTAGTTTATGGATAAACCTTTCCAGCATTACCATGCTGAACTTCTGTATGGCAAAACTGCAGCTCCTCTTCAGTCTGCTGCGTCTCTCTGGGTCCAGAATGAGTTTGACACACAACCTACTGGGTTTTGCTGATGTGAGAATGCTGCTCTAATACGCCTCCAAGCAGAAATTCTTCCCATCATCCATGGGCTGTGTATTACTGGCATTTAAGCATCACTTAACTTTAAAAATCTCACCTGTTTAGTTGCTCCCTCGATGACAGCAAACATTTCTGTTCTTAGCAAGTGTGTGTTAGATTAACAGCCATCACCAAACTGTCACTCCTCCCTAATTCTCCATTTGTCTTAGAAACATCCACAGCAAAAGTACTCCTCTAAAAATTTAGAAAATTATACTTTAAGTGAAAATGTCCACTCCAGGAAAGGCAGACACAGAGTCAGCAACTCAACCTCCTTTCCAACTACAGTCGTATGACAAAACTGCTGGCATCTCATTTCCTGAGTACTTTTCTCAAACACAAGTCAGGGACACTTGCTGTGCTTGTTAATGCTATGTGAGCCTTCTCTGTGCCCTTTCTCTCAGCAAGAATCTCACCTCAGTAGCTCAGTACACAGGTCAGACCATGTTTGGAAGGTGAGGAATTTGGTTTGGGACAGAAATAGGTAGTTTTTTGCTTTTCTTGTGTAATCATAAAACAAAACCTGATTTCGCATGGTGCGAGAACAAGCCTATCCTCTTGATAGAGAAATGAGAGTAAAACAAAGACATTTTGTCCAGAATCATAAGGCAGCAGCAACACAGGATGTAAAATTTAGATCTTCTCATTTCGGTTAGCAGTCAGACCATCCTTTGGAACTACTGAAAGGGCACGAGTATTATTTAATTACATCTACTCACAACTGACCTGCTAGCAAGAAAGATTTCACCATCATTTCTTCCTTACAAAAAATAAAACTTTGTAAAGGACAATAGTTATTTTAATTTTGCTTGAGAGTATGGCAGATCTGAGCAGAATGACTTTTTACCAGCTAGAAGACCAATCATGGGAATTTCTGATCAATATGCTATCAACGTGGGTGTTGAAGAAGCTTTTGTGTTACTCTCTCTTTCTGCCTTCTATCTGCAGCTGAAATTGCCCCAAACCATGGCCATGGTACCTCTGTGCTGGACTGGACTGCTACAAAAATTAAATGCATGAAATTAAGGCTAGAACAGGCCTTCTCAGAAATTCTGAGAGAAAAAGGGGTCAAGAAATAGCCTTCCAGGTCACATAACATTTCTGTGTTGCTCTTCAAAGGGTCATTACAGGAACACTTTCGGGAATGCCATTTGTGCAATGTTGTTGTTGCTGTCTGTAAGGAAGCCACCATTAGAAAGTATGATATTTCTGGCTACATTTCTCACTTGTAGTATTAATTACCTCCAGCCCTTTTTGTCAGTTTGGTTCCTGCACTCTTCTAGTGTGTATCTACATGGGAGGAAAATAATTAGGAAAGTTATAATTATGTTGTTAGGTTTAAATACAATTCCCTTGGCTCAATCACTCAGCCCATGAACACCTAGCCTTCCTGCACGAATAGAGATTTGTTTTAACATTTAAATCTCTGTGGCATTCTTTCAACTATTTGCACTTATCAGTAAGTGTTGTTTTTGCTCCCATTTGAAAATCAGTGGCAAGGGTGAGAAGTAGGGGCTTTCCTACACGAGCCAAGGAAACATTTTACACCAGAGGAGCAGTTTATGGTCCTGCACTGATTAGCGAACAGGGATTGTTCTGATTTGCACTGTATGCCTGAAATTCCTGTGCAGTCAAATCTTGTGTGGTTTGTGGTTTATCAAAACCCCTTCATTTAGCTATGGAGTGTGAGTTTATTCTTATGTACCCAAGAAAGTCAAAGTGTTTATTGTAGCAGTACAACTCCCAGGGTGGCTGACTTTGAAGCATTACACATAGTGATTCCCTATTTGCCCTGCTGCCCCTGTAAAAAAATACTTTTTTCTTTTCTTTCTCTAGCACTGACTTTACCAGCATAACTAGAAAGCTATGTGCACTGCTAGTTCCACATCTTCCCCTCAGGTTTTTGTCTGACAAGCCTAGCATCCTTTCACTATTGTGTCCACATTTTCATGCATTTCATAGAAAAGAGAAAAACTAATATCTCAGATGAAATGTGTAGGTTTGCTCAGTGCCTGGCAACATGAGTGCTTGACTTCCTCTCCCAAGAGAAGTCAGCCAGGTGAGATTAAATCACTGGTGGCTGAACATTATGGTACTGGTCCTCAGCATTTCTCTCCCAGTAACACACAACACAGGGGTCCGTGTTGAGACTTTTTAATTTTGCCCTAAAAAATGATTCAGATATACTATTAAAGCTGGATTGCAGTTTATGCACCTACTCTCAGGTGTGAATTGATTCCTAACCCTCTGCAGGCTTGCTGCAGTTTCAATTTAACCTGCTGTGGTAGGTTTACCACGACAACAGCCAGACACCCACACAGCTGCTTGCTCTCAGCTTGCTCCTGGCAAGACAGGAGAGGGAATCAGAAAAGAAAAGACAGGATGGATCAAGATAAAGACAGTTTAATAAGTGAAGTAAAGCTGTGTGTGCAAGTAAAGCAAAATAAGGAATTTATTCACTGTTTTCTGTTGGCAGGCAGATGTCTAGGCTCTTCCCTCAGAAGCAAGGCCTCAGCACATGCAGTGATTACTTGGAAAAACAAATGCCTTGACCATGAAGATCCCCGCTTCCTTCATCTTTTTCCCCAAGCTTTTATTGCTGAGGATAATGCCACTTGGCATGAAGCATTCCTTTGGTCAATTTAGGTCAGTTGTACTAGTTTCATCCCCTCCTAGCTTCTGGTAGACCCCCCACTTTACATGCTGTAGAGGCTGAGTGGGGACAAAACACCCTCAAAAAGTAGGAATACCTTGATGCTGTGCAAGCACTTCTCATAAACTGACAAGACAATGGTGTATAACCATCACTGTTTTAATCACAAATCCAATTCATATGAATAAAATTGACTTCATCAGAGCCAGAGTCATCACACCTGCCCCCAGGTTCATCAAGGAACATGATTATCTTCTGGTGGTAGGATGTCTTACAGTTTCAAGCTATGAGTCAAGAGAAAAAAATATGCAGGCCATGGGATGCTAACTTTCTGAAGAGTCAATGATTTCAGGGAAAAACTTGCTCTTAGATATGGTTCAAATAGCTGTATAGCTGTGTCCAGAGGATCTATACTGGATATAAGCAGAATTCACACTGAAAAAGTTCTATGCCAAGAATAAAAGGCTTGGGAACTGTTCAAATATTCAGCTATAGATTGCTTCCAATTTAGTTTCTGCACGCGTTGAAGGGATGTTCTTTTTCCATATAAAAGTATCCCAAAGGAATTTCAATGTACCCTCTTAGCCAATTAGGTATGTGTACTCAGGAACAGAAAAAATTGGATACTTCTGTTTCCATGAAAGTAATAATTTAGATACACAGAAGGATTGAATCACATTGAATACTTAGGATTTCTTCTTTTTCTTGGCAAGGCTAGGAGTTATGAAAAGAAAGCTACACTTCTCAGAAAGTATGTCTAAAATACAAACGATACCAAAACATTAAAAGAAACAGTTTTTTAAAGACATAAAAACCACAAAAAATTTTATCCATAATTTTTTTTTTTTGGTGTGTGTTGGTTGATTTCATTATATTGGGATTATTTTAGTATCTTCCTTTTAATAGAAGTTACTTTGACACCTACTTTAAAACATTTTTTGTGACTAGTCCAGTCTATTGCATAAGACAGGAGGGATCATACAACAGCTCCTGATCTGTGTGGAGTTTCTCATACGTTCAGCTCACTCCTATGCTGCATGTTCATCATGTAGCTATCTCTCCAGGTCAATTTGAATCCATGTCTGCAAAATGAAATTATTTTACATGGGCTGCTCTGTCTGTGTTTCACAACATTTGGCAGCTCCACACCCTTCCCCTTTGTGTATTGCCATGGAGACATGGGATGCCTGAAGAGTTACCACATGTCACCATGAGCTACTTCTGTACAGGCAATGCAGTGCCTTATGATTTTTGGTCATAGGGAAGTTCATGGCATTGAGTTCAGACACCCAGGAACAAAAGGGGATACTTACATGTTACTATTTTCTTGCCTGAAATAAAATCTAGTTTCTAGTAGTGCAATGAAGGAGACTGAGGGTGGGCATCTGAGATTCCATTTACATCCTCACATTCCCAACTGTGATGTCATAAGGTGACATAGTTTCGATGGTGAAGGAAAAGAAGAGAAAAAAATTAGGGATTTTTGTTGGGTAAAAGTAGGCATCAAGCCTAAATAGTCTTTGCTCCTTTCTAAGGGAAGTATTTTGCAGGAAAGTCTCTGGCAGGCATGGGAGAGATTGAGAGTTGCACACACCAGCACACAGAGGCACACGTACATGCACACAGTTGCTTCAGACTCCTGTCTTTCCTAAACTCAGTAAATAGATCAAGCAACAGGGCAGGTGATCACGGCACAACTCAGATGTTTCCGGCAGGCAGTGAACAGACCATTGTACAATCTGAGCTGTAAGAATTTTAGTTTAATTTTTTTTTATTTTTCCTTTTCTGTGGTAGTTTAAAATTCATCCAAGTTCTACGACGAATTTTATTGCCAATGACATGAGCCTAGTGAAATACTGTTAAGGCCAGCATAACAGGTCTGCTGTTATGGCCAATTGTCAAGGCCAATTAGATAAAAAGTTGGATTTTTTTCCCTGCGTCAATTCCCAAAAGAGAAAAAGAAAATGTAACTTCATTAGACAAGTGCTAGCAACTACTAAGAATCACTGAATGGAGATATTTGTAATGGCAGTTAAGGTGAACAAAATCAAGAAATTAAATTCAGTGTGTTTTACAAGGAAAGTTCTAGTTTTACCTGTGCATATCTGTGGTGGGAAGAGGGGGATCTACAAATCATCTCTTACAATTGGTAAATAAATCAGACAGTAGAGTTGCAAAGGACATTTTTACAGACACACTGGAGATGTTGATCTTCAAATGAGGAAACAGAACCTAAAGAAAAATGCAAAATAAGTTGAAGTTTTCTTTCTTACATAATCTACATCATTGAGGCACATGAATCAAACACCATTCATTCTTACATCATACTTTGAAGTTTATGGGTATTTGAAAGGAAAAGAAACATTTTTAGTGGTCTGTACTACTTCTATCACAGTATGTAGGGGAGCTACTCGCAGAAGTGTGTAGGCATAGGCTGGAAGAGGTCTTCAGGCAAAGATTTGACTTCCTCCCCACTTCAGTCAGCAAAGCTTTGGGAACGGTTAACCCTGCACTCAGTCCAGACCATAAAAAGTTCTGTCTCTCTCCCCCTACAGACAGCTGAAGGAATGTCCTGCCTCTAAAATACACTGCCACTGCTGTAATACGTGTGTCAGCACCCACAGTAAATGAGAAACAGGTACAGTCTGCTCTAACCTGATGCTAATTCATATCCCTGTATATTCATTTTAAATGTAATCTGAGAGACTGAATAGCATAACTCTATGAAATAGATAGAATCAGGCATTCTATTTGACTGACATTACATTTCTAAATACTTTAAAGGGTCTTGTATTTCTCCCATGGAAGTAAGATAAAGTATTTCATTGATAGTCAGGGCAGAAATGAATGTAAACTCAGCATCGTGAACCTTGACTATAGAGTTTAAAATGCTTACTTAGGGAATATGTAACTAATGTATCATCTACATGAAACTCATATTGTGCAATGATTGTCATTTGAGGCACAGATGAACCCGTTAGACTTCTATCCAAGTAAGCAGTGCAACCCCTCTCATACAGGGGGCTATTCTTTGCTAGCAATGTTAGCATAGTAACAGGAGAAACTAAAAAAGGACCCATGGAGAATTGGGTTACTGGATATAGGCTGGTTTCTGTCAGCAGAACTAGAGAATGAAGAGTGTAAACAGGTGCATTGTCAATAACACAAGTGCTTCAAGATATTGCTAACAGATACAGTGATTAGCACAGATGCCACTGCTAAAAGCTCTTAAACGCTGTGAAAAATAAATCGGAAAGCCTTCATGATGTTATGCTTTCTAAGAGGTATATTTAGAAAAATCCCAAATTAGATGAGAGGGCAAATCACTCCAGCCTGAGCATGGCTGAGGACCTACACCTCTGCTTCTTGCGAGCCAGCAATCTGTGCCGCTTTGTGAGGCTCAAAGTCTCCTGGTAGCCTTGGCCTGAGGCTGAGAATGGGGTTTACCTCTCCCCTCCCCACATGTGATTTATGACATGACCTAACTTAGCCTTTTGCCACTTCCCTCTTCCTCCACTGAGCTGTGACCACCCATGTCCAAAACCCATTCTGAACTTTGGGGTTTTAGTTCCTGAAGAGAAAAAAAGTTGTAGGAGAAGCAGGAGAAAAAGTTTTCAAAGGCCCTTACAAAAGTTAGTCAATGACTTTCAAAGAATTTTGAGCTCCTAATGATGTAACATCCTGCTGGAAGGAACAGTCTTATGACTATCAACTCTAGGAACTAGGAATATTTAAACATGTGCATATTACCAGTCAAGGTACTTCCACTCAAGTGGGGCCAAAAAATTCAGATCATCCTAGCTGATATGTGTTTGTAATTATTTCTCTCCTTGGATAGTATTAAACATAGAGATAAAATGAGTAGCTAACTTTAAAATTAATTTCAACAAATTTAACATGAATTTATTAAAAAATATATGCCCTTGCACTCCCAAATTCAAGTGGATATTGAAAATTACACCTGCTGAGGAAAACAAGAAACAAAAATCAATGTGTCTATAATATCATGACTGATCTAAGTTTTTAATATGTATTAAAGACTATGTTTCTCATTATTTGTGAATGAAAAGTCTGCTGTCCTTTATTTGATTTAACACTTTACACAATTTAAAAGGCTAAATCATTTGATAAAAAAGCATGCATTAGACTTTGCAAAAAATTTTGCACAGCTAAAGGTTTCTACATAGCTTGATTTATTGTAAAATAGTGTGTAAACTTATAAAATTTTGATTATTTACACTTTTTGTTTACCTCCGTGATTATCTGTGTATGTGTTAGATTAACTCAAGAATTATTGGATGACATATAATTATTATTTTCCACTTTGTGAAAGCTATTTAAGACAAATAAAAGCCTTTTAATAACTCTGGCTTTCCTTTTTTGCTTCTAGCACTACACACATAAAATACAATCTTCTACATTCTCTATTTGTAGGTTAATTAGAAAAAAAATCTAGTTCAGACACCCTTTGAATAACCTGTTTAAGAGAAATGGCACCCCAAAACCTGTTTATCCTCACAGTATGTAGATGTGTACTACGATGGACTATACTCTTCAGAATTATCAGGGCCTCAAACTTAAAGTTAAAACAGGTTGGGGGGTATTAAGAAAAGGAAGAATTTCAAAGCCAGCTGAAAACAGCTTTATACTGCTAGTGGAAGTTTACTTTTTCTTGCAGACACAATTTTTTCCTTGATTCCTTCCTATATTTTCAGTTTTATTATTAACAAATGTAGATTTTTTAATACGCGTAGAGGCAGCTATGTCTGTGAACTGATTTTGGAGGAGGCATTTGATTTTCCCCATATCAAGGAGGAAACATTCTTGTAAAGCACAGCTGTATGTCTGGATAATTGATATCTCTCCTGGAGAGATAGTCTGGGAACAATCTAAGGGAAAAGTGGCAGGGTAAAAGCCCTTTTCTCCCTCAGCTGTAAGGCATCTCAGGATGGGAATCCAGTGGCTGCTGTTCCCTTGCTGGCTACAGCTAAGGACACAGGAACATCCACATTCCACTGATGCAGCGGCGAATAAATCACTGTGTAAAAATCCAGTTTTATGAGGCTTGGATGTGTAACACCCCCCCTCCTCCCAATGCCTTGCACATTCTTGTTCCCATGGCAAGCAAACCTCCAGGGTAGAGAAGCCCCTCAGCATGTCCCCCAGATGGGCAATGAGTGACCAGGGCTTCAGGATACTAAGCTGGCTGCAATATTACCGACACATTGGCATGAAAAGCACAGCAGAGACAGTACTATCTTTTGAAATGTTCAAATTTACTTCCCGTATTTTCCGTATTTTTAATGCTACAATTTTAAATTTTGTGGATGTCTAAAAATTTTTGATATTTATTTCTTCATCAGTATTAGGAAAAGTTACTTTATTTTGACAAAGTCTTGGCAAAAAATTCAAAATAATCAGTGAAAACTGGCTGTTTTTCTTATTCTAGTTAAAAGTCAGTCACTGGAGGAAATAATCATAAGGAAAATACCTATAAGAAATGACTATAAGAGATGATTGAAAAGAAGTAGGATGGCCCATATGCTGGCAAATAGGGACTGGAGAGTGAGAGACAACAAAAGAAGGAAATCAAAACAAGCTGAAGAGAAACAATAGCGTGCCAGAAACTTTTGGAGTGAACTGCTCTGACCTGCAGTCTGAACAATGACCTGCTCTGCCAAAATGCCTACAACTTTAGGCTTCTGAAATCCAAAGAAAAGAATCATTCTCTCTGCTGCTAACGGACAGCATCAACCACAGTTTAGACAGGTGAATCTGCCAGACCCTGGGAATAAAGTGTTATTTCACCAGTACTGAAAATTTCTGTGTTTGCCAGACATCGCCAGTACAGCTACTGCTCTCAATCTAATCTCTCACTCTAAGCCAAGCCACTGAAACAGGAGTAACAGCATCTCTGTTGTGTGTACAAACCCCACCTGATCTTAAAGGGGCTGCCGTCCACTTGAGTTTTGGTGTTGTAATTCCAGCAGATATGGAGCCATTTCTTTTAAGGACACATTCCTGGGTCTCAAGGCCATCAGTGGTTTAAGACGTCAGTGACTTGAGCCAAACTGCATCACTGATTGCATATGAACACACAGTGCAGAAAAAATACATCTGTTGTCTTGGACCAAACATGGAAGAGTGATGAAGTAACACCTGTCATAAATAGATTCAGACTAGGTAGAAATTTCAAAGTAAGAGATCTAATGAGGAAAGTAATAATTTTCAACCTATAAGAGACTTTCTGCATACTTACGCAAAAGTTTCCTGTTATAAACATGTGAAAAGGCAGAGATTGAAAACAGGAAAAACACAAAAGAAATATCCAAGGCAGAACCTTGGCCGGTACAGAGAGCGAATAAAGTTTCTGCTGTAATTGATTTAGATTACCGTGGATCTAGAAATAGCCACTGAAATTTTGCTGTTTTATACCAGGTAAAGATTAAGATTTTGAAAACAAAACCCAAGAAGTTTTTAGGTACAATATAAACATTGTATGAAAAAGGATGTCTGAGATAACCAGACATACAGATATAGAAATATACTAGAAAGATATTTGACTTAGTCAGATTCTTCAGTCATATCACCGACCAGAAAAAGGCAAAATTAAAAGAAAAGACCAAATATGGAAAATGACACATCACTTTCAGATGTTTTATTTTTAAAGAAATTTTTCTATTCTCAAATATTTTAATTTGGTTCTGTGAATGAGTAGACTTAATTGTACAGTCAGCTAAATGCAATAACATATTTCTTCCTTTGTGTGTGTTGTTTGCTCTTATTTTTATTCTTCCATGATTTGCCTGTTGCTTTCACTTCAGTATTTGATCTCACGGCATGAAAGCATCATTATCAGAGTATTTAGCAATATGCTGGCTCTCCCAGGCACCTTTCAGTCTTTTTACAATAATCTCATGATGCAGCTTGATCAAACTACTGCTCCTCTTGGAGCCTTCAACTTCTTTTTTCTCTTTTGGGCTACCGGAGAGCGATGCGTGGTTTCTGAAATGCCCTATTCTCTCACAGACTCACTTCTACTGCTGGCATTTCAACTAAACTATTCATCTTCTGAGAGTTACATTTCCTGTTTTACAAATGAGAAGGTGAAAAGGTGGTTATAACTTTTTTTTCTGCCAACTGAAGCTCCTCAGAAAGGAAAAAGGAGCCATGCAGATTTCACATTAAGTTGCACACATCTTTATTTAACTGACTCCTCTTTAGCCAAAGCAAAATCTTCTATAGGCAAGTGTGGGAGACAGCACGAGCCAACATGAAGTCCACAAGGGAACTCCTTTTTCAATACCTCAAAAAAGCTCCTAGATACCATGGTAATGAGAGCCTAAAATAGCTCTCAGCTAGAAATATACATTCTAATGACTACCTATTATGCTACTAGTTTTCTAAAGATCTGTAGGAGACTGTCTTAATGATAAATTATAGTGTATAGATAGAAGAAGGACTTAATTATCATGTTCTATTTTTATTGTTGTATGAATCTAAATAACACTAAATTATAACCTAATTTATGTATTGGATACAATTCCTGAAAATCACATGTTCAGAAGAGGATATTCTTATCTTTTGCTCCTATGGCTAATCCAAGCTTCAGTATAGCAACAGATATTTTGTGGCTATTTTTCAGTGCCTCACAGGGTTATTGTTCATAAGAACATGACAGTACTTTATTTCCTTTAATGGCTTTTCAACTTGCACTTTAAAGCAATAGGTGTATTTTTGCCTTGTCACTGTTTGGGTGGAAGTGACAGAGAGACTTTTGTCTTTGAGCTCTCTTTTCCTTGGCTGCTCTGCAGAAATAGTTTCCTCAACCACCAGTAACAGCTACATGAAAGCATCTCATTCCACTAAAAACCGAAGAGAGTTCAAACGTGTGCTTAGTAATGAGATGCTGATGGAGTATCATTCTATGATAAATCTTCCATGAATGACAACTGTATCGCCCTAGGTCTTCTCCTTACTTTAACACACGCAGTGATCACAGTTTAATAAAAGAAAATGCTTATTGATATCTCACACTTTGGTCTTCATCTTTTAACACCCTCCTGAAAACTCTATTTTTTTCCATCGGAAAGAACTAGCACGGGAGATGCAGGACCAAGGTCACTCAATAGGGAATATCTACAGAGTATTTGTGTTAACAAATGAGAACTCCTTTGAAAATTGGTTAATCTTCTCCTCTTCAAAACAAACAGACAAACACAAATAAAAAAGGAAACTGCTATGAAATGCCTTTAATGTGAGCCTTCTCTGTCTATGCTGCATAATTACTAACATTTCATTCAGGAGGTCACATTCATCAGTCTGTTTAAACCAAGAGTGCCAACTATGTCATGTAAAGCTGTGGGCAGCTGGCACTGATGCCTGTGCTTCAGCCTGCAGCCCAGGCAGCTCCTCCCAGCCCCCAATGCAAAAAAACCTGCTCTGGAGTCAGCCTTGTTCTACATCCCTTTCTTCCTCCCAGCATCAGTCCCTTCTACTACTTCCACTTGGAGCTACAGATCCCATTTCATTTTCTATTGCAGATGAATGAGAGTTTGAAGGTAATTTGGAGAGCGTTCCTGGATGGACTAAAAGAGGATTCCTGAATAAACAAAAACTTTATTTGTAAACAGTCAAATATTATCTAAACAGTCAAATATTTGTAAACAGTCAAATATTATCTAAACACCCATCTATGCACTGGGTGGAAGTAGATGTGGACCTGCAAGGCTCTCCATTCATTAAATCGATGTGAATCTGTTAAGCAACTAAACTGGGATTTTGACTGAGACGATTTTGGTCATATTCTGCAAATAAGACAGGAGAAAATATTTATGTTGAAAGATCTACTGTCAGGGAATCTTGATTAGAGGTCGATTGCTCAGCCAAGGCAATGATTTCACTAGAAAATTCTGGTTGAAAAGTTTAAAAGAAGCAATCAGAACATCAGAAGAAATAAGTAATAAGTATGTACATCTTTTATATCTTTTTACCCAGGGTGTTGATATGTACTCATATCATTTATATTTTTACATCTATTTATGTTTTCCTGCATAGATCAGTTTTTCTCTACAGAAATGAATAAATCTGGAACAGTAATAGCAATTTTACTATGACAGGCTTTGAATCCTTCATTCATCATTGACACAACCCTCTTTATTCTCCTAATATTTCCTTTGACTTCACCAGAAGTGAGTGACTTCATCTCTTAGAGTTAAGCAGATGAATGAGGACACTTAGAAGAGGACCTAACTCCTCACATACAGACGACTTTCAGTGATGTTGAAAATGGCTTTTCCTCAGTAATGCTCAGGAAAGCTTTCGGGCTTTGTTTCAATGTTTTTGCTTTCCAGTTTGTTTCAAAAGAGATTTATTCCTTTAGTTCTGGTTCTCAGGGAGGAGGAGACCAGAGTGAAAAGCTGCTTGCTGCCACAGGGGCAAAGAAGACGAGAAACTTGGAGTTCAGCAGATTTGATTCCCCTCCTGAGTAATCACTGCGAAACTCACAATTGACTGCAGCTTCGCAATGGGATTTTCTGTGATGTTTCCCATACTGAGGCCACTGTTGCAGTCTGAATTATCAGATCTGACTCACGGTTTACCATTAAACACTTTACATCATTGTTGTTTTGTACCACAGAAGAATGTGACCCTCTGACATGAGAAAATGCTAAAGTAACAGTGGTGCTTTTCTGAAATTCCCTTAAGATGAACATTGCTTTTGCATTAATTGGATAGTTTTGCTGGTCACTGAGATTATCTCCAGATATTCTTTCTTACTGAAAACATATGTGCTTATCTTCCCCTGCAGAAGAATTGCAAATCCAATTGCAAGCAGAGTTACATGCAGACAAATTATGCTTTGCATCACTAGAGCTCTGAGAGGATGAGACTATGGGGTCACAGGGTGCTCCTCTCATGCATCGTAACATATTTGAAAAGGGAGAAATGCTTTCCAAAAGTACATTTTATGCCACAGTATTTTCAAATGTGATATTTAGGCCAGAACTTTGATTAAATAATCGATTTAATTTGATTTAAAATACCAGGAAAAATTACATACATATATTACATATTGTAGGTATGTTGTATATGTATACTTATACATGTAGATTACATATACTTATAAATGTGCATATATTGCATGTATGTGTATTATTCTCTATATTAATTTATTAAATATATACTTAATAGACAAGGTACATTTAATAAATAAATATATATATTCATATTTTAAAATCCTTGTAGTTGGCTTATGCTTAACAAGACAAGCTGCTAAGCCATCACTGCTCCAAACAGCCTCCTCGTGACACCAGTCTGTCTCCTGACAGCCTCCCAGCTGCTGCCAATTTTCCTTTTCTAACTAGATCCAGCCATTTTGTTTACAAATCAGCTTTGTTTGTTAGTCAATTTAACATGCTTCAAAAGTCCTGTACCATAATTGGCTAATTGCTTACCAGTTAGGAAATAGTGATTACGATTTTTCTCCTTCCACAAATCCCTGCAGCCACAGTCAGGTTCATTTTATATTCAGGGGCACTGATAGGTATGTTTTAAATACAATTTGAATATTTAGAGGGGGGATCTGTTTTTGCAACCTTCAATGTCAAAGTCTACTCAAGAGCACTTCTGTATCAGGAGCATGTCTTTGTAATGTAAAGTGCAGTGTGGCTTCAACATCAGTGACACAAATGTGCAGCAATAACACAAACCATGAATGTTGCGACTTCCCAGCTCCTGACAGGTACTGATGCCTGTTTCCATGGCACTGGTTCAGATTCCTGCCAGTCCTGAGCTGCAGATTGTAGCTCTTCCCCCATCCAGCTGTCACTGTGTTGCAGAACATTCTCCTCTGACATCAGAGTGCTCAGCACTTTAGCTAACACTCTCCATGTCTGGAAAAACAGGTGTATTTACCCAAAATAATTTTGCATCTGATCTGTAGTTTTAGCCTGCATGCAAGTGTGGAGAGTGAAAGAGAGAGAGAGAGAGATCCACTGCTGTAGAAATTATTTGTGTAAGGCTAAATGACATTTATAACCGAAACTCCAGGAAATCCTCACTGCTTCTTGTCCCACTCAATGTAGGGGGGGGTAAGGTCAGCAAAACAGAGCAGAATACATCATTATTCATTAGGTGCGGAGTCGGAGCTCAGAAACCAGACATTATACATTACGCAGAAGACATTACTTGGAATTCAATGCCTGTTATCTATGAATTTCAGGATGTTGCTCGGGTATGAACTTCTTGAGATAATATAAATCACAAAATAAACTGACATGCTTATTCTTCAGTGCTGGGGATCTCCCTGAGCCCAAAGAAGGAAGATAGGGACTTCTTGCAAACCTTTGTCTGTGCTCATGAGAAAAGAGCAGAACCCTTGAAAGGTCTCAGAGGCATCTAGAGAAGAGCCAGAGGACAGCAGTTCTTGGAAACTTGATATAGCAGTCTTTGAAAGGGTACAGGGGGTTTTAACTTAAGCCAAGCAGTCATGCAGTTCCACATGCTCATCACCTAGGAGCTGAGCCAACCACAGTCTGAGCATGGAAAGGTTAGAATTTAGCAAGATGTCTGGATTTTATATCTCATTAATCCATCATGAAGTTATGCCTAAAATAAAAGGTGTTTCTTATAGCAACTGCAATCAGGTAAAATGCTGTTTTCTCTATCACTTTTTCAAAAGTATGCCAGGTTAGACGAAGTTAAAATGAAGAGACATAAACTGTGTTGTGATTTCATGGTATCCACACCAGTAAACCATGAACAAACTTGGCCCTGCTTCTTTTCCTCTAGGAGTGGCTGGAATGACGCTCCTTTTGTAGACTCAATGCTCCAGTCGCAAGGACAGAAGGTGCTAGAAGAAAATCTCCTTTCTCTCCTTCCCCTTGCTCTGCTCCCATCTGTGGGCTTTCCCTGAGCACTGGTGTTGTGCTACAGTAGGAAGCCTTTCAATGAAAGGGGTAGAGGTGTAGAAAAGGATCTTCACCTTGTGCTGAAGCTTGAAGTCTCAGAGGAGCAGACCCCAGCTGCTCATGCAAGTTCACACTGGCTAAGGAGAAGGGGCTAATGAGAATAAAAATAATTCATCTCCTGCTACCCACAGAATATTTATACATATATATGCATACATTTAAATACATATCTTCTGAGGAAGTCACGTGTCTCTGTCTTTTGGGAATTTAACTCTGAGTTACAGTCTAGGGGCTAGTGGGGAGACCAAAAGAGATGAGTATCATGTTCATGTTTTGGAAAGTCTGAGCTCTGGTCAGTGAAAGAAATAAGAAGAATGGCTTTTATAATATCTCTTAATGCCCTTCATAAACATCCATCTTTCTTGCAGAGCTTTGCTTTCCCATTGTGTATGAGTATCCTTCCCTTTGTTTTCCCAGTTGTGCAGCACATTGTAGTTCACTTATTTTCTTGCATATATGCTACTGCAACAAGTTCCCTAACATTTTTTAGGTTCCCAAAGTGTACCAGAAGAACTAGCAGTACGTCGGGTGGGATGAATTACGGTTATACTTTACAAAGTGTAAACTGAGGCAGAGAAAGTTTCAGAGCGCATTTTTTTGGGAGAGAAGCCTGGCCTCTGGAATGCCACTTTCCTGCTTTAACCCCTAGACTACAACCACTGCAATCTGGAACTGAGCAATGAATTTTTCTGGTAAGTTCTGTAAATCTCATTCTTTCTCTGTATTCACTAAAACCTAAGCTAATGGCTTCTTTGAGCTTTGTATGCACACTCCTCAGGGGTGTGTGCACAAGCCAAAAAGGAGAGAAAGGAGATGGTTGTAAATACTTGGCTCCAGTATGTGCATTACATCTGTCACAAGGGAATCAGTAAGAAATGTTTGAAAAATGCAAGCTAGTACAATTTATGCTGGCCAGAGGTAAAACACCATTTTCAAAATCTCCTTTGAGCAGTGCTTCTGCAAGAGATCTTTATGTACATGCAAAATTTACACGTATAGTTAGTAGCAGGACAGAAAAATATATACTAATAAAGGAACTATTAGCCAAATATGCCAAGTCAGCCCCTATATAGCTCAGCTGGAAGTGAGGGTCCAAGCCACCCAACTAAAGGGAAAGTAAAAAATTTAAGGCCAGAAGGACACACTATTAAAAATGTGCATATTCCACTTAATTCAGACTTGGTGACTTTCAGAAGAACTACTTGATGAAGATTCAGAGGTGAAGTTTAAGGCAACTTTGCACTGGCTGAATCCGATTCCTTATCTGCCATAAAGGAACAGAGGAAGCAGACAATGCAGTCCTCTAAAGAATTCACACTGCAGATTTTAGGACTAATCCCTTACTCATTAGTTTTGTTCTCATTTGTGAGCCAACCACATGATTTGAGAGACATGGAGACTAAAAACCTTGAAATCACCAGCCATATTTTGAACAGCTGTGTTTGGAGTACCGGTGGTCCAGGGCCACCTCTGTGCTGTGTGCATTATCATTCACCTCAGGTAAGAACTTGGAAGAGGATTTTACTGTCTCCAAAGTTGTGTTTCATTTTTAAGAGGAGCAGCTGGATGTAGCTGCATTCCTTTGTGTGAATTTAGCTGCTGATCTGCACGGGCAACTCATTACTGAAGCCTCAATAATGTGCTTTCCGCTCCCAGCAAAGACCTGTCTCCAAAACATTTGATTGACTGGAGCCATGGGAGCATGATAACCCTAAAACATGAGATTTTCAGGCTAGAAAATCCCATATGGTTGGGCTTTTAACAGTAGCAAAGACTTTTCTGAAACCTTTAAGGAAGTAGAGACAACTTCATGAGGTGTCAGAACAAGACTTGGCTCTCATTTCCAGGAGATGTAAAAGCTAGGTAAATAAAAGAGGGTTATGTTGAAGCATAACTAGGGCACTTAAACAGTATTATCCCATCTGTAAAGAACTGAGACTTTTCATGGTCTCACTTGCAGGACACTGAAAGCACTGCCACACACTCAAACTGTCACTGTGCTTTTAGACCTGATGCAGAAGAAGATGGTCCTACCCTTTCATCATTCTCTGATTAGAAATTATCAGAGGAGCCAAATAGGCAACTGAAGAAGATGGCTGAAATATAATGGAATTGCACAAAAGTAGTAGAAAAATAGTGAGAGAACGTTGTGCTCAGAAAAATTAAGTAGATTGTGTTCTCTCCCTTCCTTTCACAAGAAGGAATGTCAGATCTTTGATACTCCCATTTCCTGCCTCTGTAGGTTGGGCAAGGAGCCAAAAACCAGAGTCTTATGAAAACAAGAAGCAAAAAATACAATGAGTTTGAGGTCATATCAACAGTATTTCATACGAAAGCATGTCTCGCATATGCTCACCATTCAAGCTGCAGCCAAGACTCAGATGAGAATGCATGAATAGGAAAAAGAGTTAGGGAAATAAATTACTCTCCAAAACATGAATACTTTCATCTCTTTCTTTGAAGAGAAACGACATATACACTTACTGTAAGTGTGCTGATTGAGAGAGGACCTCATTAATATATAAATATCTAAAGAGAGGGTGTCAAGGGAATGGAGCCAGGTTTTTCTCAGTGGTGACAGGCAACAGAACAAGAGGAAATGGGCAGAAACTGATGCACAGCAAGGCCCACTTGGACATGAGGAAGAACTTTTTGCTGTGCAAATGACCACACACTGGAACAGGTTTCCCAGAGAGGCTGTGGAGTCTCCTTCAGTGGAGATATTCAAGAACCATCTGGACAGTGTGCTCTGGGATGACCTTGCTTGAGCAGGGAGGTTGGAACAGATGACCCTCTGTGGTCCCTCCCAGACTTACCCATCCTATGATGCTGTAAGTCAGAACATGAATCTAAACGGAGCATATCTGAAAATTGTCCATAAAGGAATGATTCAGAAGCTGAAGTCACTCAACACTCAGTATTTAAGATGCACAGAACCATGCCATTACTGGAATAATTTTTTTTTTATTTCCTGATAGGATTAAAGGCAGGTTATTTGTTCAGATACCACATGAGGCTTGTTAGTAGCCATTCTGCTATAAGTGTTTGTCAGTGTTTGTGAATGCTGTGGCACTCTGGGATTCTCCACAAAGAACATTATTTCTTATTACAGAATATTGCTATTGGGTTTTTTTTGGTGATGCTTCATTTTCTTTAGCTCAGTTTGGAGAAATGAAGGGGGAAAGAGGATCAAGGTTTTAATTTAAGATTAAATTGCTTTCAACAAAAATCATGGTAGGTAGTAGAAGTCCGTAAAGGACTGCTGATGTTTGTGGCCCCCACTTGTCTTTCTTTGAGCAGTACTATCATAATACAGCATTGCTTTCATACTCTAAAAGAAAGGACAGGGTTTTAACTTTTTTTTTCTGTTGATGACAAAATTATAGGTTAGGAAATTGTTGAGTAGTTTAACAGTGCTGACATCTAGAGAACTGTATACACAGGTGGGTGTTATAGAACCTGTGATCTTTGAAAACACAGCTTCTTTTAGATGGGTTTCTTTTTGCTTCCTTTATGGTTTTTCTTTTAAATCACATTCACTTGCATTTAGGAAGTGCAATGAAAAGGACAGTCACCTATATTTACAGCAAGACACTGGAAAATACAGTGACACCAACAGTAGTTGTGGCTTTTGGGACAAATTGTGATTAGGCAGTTTAGAAATATTTCTTTTTGTTTAGTCCCTCTCGAGAAAGTTATTTTCATAAGTTTCTCTGAAGGTAAAAGACTGATGGCATCAACATCTATTGAGGAAATTATTCTTGAGCCTCTAATGCCACCACTGACTTCTGCTTCCAAAGGCTGGTCCCTTACAAATTACCATATTCCTCAAAAGTTTAACATTCCCCTTGTTTCCTCTCTTTGTGCTTTTGCATAGCAGAGGCCTCTGAGTGCTTGCAAAGAAAGATGACGCCAATCCTTTTCAATACAGAAATGTTCCCAAGGAAATGGACGGCTCCTGGACCCGAGGGAGACAAGGAGCAGAGCAGGATGTTCTGCAATACACAAAGTAAAGTCTGTCTGGTAAAGGTTATGCCACCTGCAAGAGAGAGATGGACAGGATGTGACTGATGCACAGGAAGTGATGCAGGCAGGAAACATGAAAGCCAAGCAAAGAGATTTCCAAAGTAAAACAGGAAAATGGTTGAAAGGAATGAAAATTAAATGACGTGGAGAAAGATGTCGGAGTTTTGCTGTGTTTTGTTTTCATTCAGACTAATAGTAAAGCTTTAGCAAAACAACTGAGGTGTGCTTCCTAAACTGATGTAGCATGGAGAACTTTGCAGCTTAGTTGTGAGGTCTCGAAGTGGCCTTCAGAAAGCCTTGTAAGTTGTAAATGTCTTGTGTGCATTTGTATGCAGTGTGCATGACAGCTGTATGTGTACAAAGCATAATAAAATCTATATGTGCTCCAAAAGGATAACTTTAAATAGACATTAATCTCAAATTTCATTTTCTTGTGATAAAATCCCTTTTGTAACAAACTCTGAGCATAAAAAGAAAGATTCTATCTCAAGCCAGTGAATTCAGCAAGTTCTGCATCCAAATTGTACCAGTGTCTCTGAGACTAAAATGGGGCTCACTCTGTTTTTCTGGGACATACTTTAGCTTTGATGGGATGTAGACTGGATCTTGACATATATTATGCTGTGTTTCTGGAGTTTAAAGCAGCTCAGGAGTCTGCTTATTCCTTTCAGTTTCTTTCTGGTGTCACTAGTATATAACATTAATTATGCAGTTATTCTATCTCCACAAGGGAGAAAAACAAAACCAAAACATTTTTAGAATTACATGACACTCTAGTTTTCAGGACCTTTACTACTGCAGAAATATGACATCATCGCTTGCCACTTCCTTCACACACAGTTTGCAAGAGCATGTTATACCAAGAATATGACATTATTAATGTCTTGAAAGTATTATTTACACAATTTTAATCTGTTATATTAAACTGAAGCTTCCATTTGAAGCTTCACATAAGAACACTGTAAAAACCTGACATTTTTATTGTCATTGTAATTATTGTTAAAAATATCGACTGTTATTAAAAATTGTGCTATTAGTGTTCATAAAAATCCAGGTTCATTTCTTATGATGAAATAAATCCAAGGGGACTACACTGCTAGACCTTTCTCTGCTCCAACTGTTTTTCAAGGCTCTGTGCTGCTTCAAATGGAACTTTCTGATTATTAAAAAGCAGCAACAGTGCTGAGCCAGCAAAAAAGAAATGGCAATTACAAGGTATAGACTCTAATACGAGCATATCACAAGATGGAGCCAAAGAGACTCGATAGAAGAACTGGAATGAAAAGTGTAAGTCTCCAAAGAGCTATTTTCCAGGAGTGCAATAATTCATATGTCTCTTTGACAAAACAGTTACTTTCAAGTAAATAAAATAGTGCTGAAAAACAGTGTGGGCTTTAGCATTTGCAAGAAAGAATACTAAATTTTGGACTCCATCTTGAAAGTAAAACAAAATACAGTTGACTCCCATTAAAGAAACTGCCGAGAAAAAGTGTTTACTCTGAAGACAACAGGCTAGAACCCAGAAAAATGAGAGAAAGAGCTTTTAACCTAAAATACCTTGGGGCCTCTTCATGTACTCACTGAGTTAATTTTTGACTTCAGCAAGGTATGGGGTAGTATAAACTGCCATCCTCCAGTTGTGATTAATGGACGGTAGGGCTTTGTGAGCTCAACCCCTAGCGCACTTCCACAATGAAACATGAAATTGCCTCCAGTGTTTACATAGCCTATTTTTGAAGTCACTCTCTTTCACTAACATAACAATTGCATTTGACCTCATTTCTGGACTGGACCCCATTCTGACTTAAAACAACTCTTCCTGGAGTTCATGTGACCTGCATCTTTTGAAAGGGACAAGGAGATTTCCAGAAGGAGGGAAATGAGAAGTAGGCATGGCATTTCCAGTGGAAGAGGTCCTATTTGCAAAGCACACATTTTAGGTGTTTGTTTGCTTTGGTTTTGTTAGTTATATGATAAGCTTAAGGTGAAGAGAGACTTTACATATTACTATCTGATAACACTACTAGGATAAAGAAAAAAAGCAATGTGTGTTCCTGAGAAAAGGGATTTTTTTACAATTCATGAATGATGCCTCTCAGCTCCAGCACTGGCAGAGGACATCAGTCTTGGAGATGGCAATGTTAAACCAGAGCCTTTTTCGCGAAATTTTAAACTTACTGAAATTTGGGTGTTTGGCTTCATGTGTTCAGATTTGTAAAGATGAAAATTAATCTCTGTTTCATGACTTATCAGGTCTTGCAAAATGGATTTGATAGATTTAGTTAAATTTCCAGGAGAGAGAAAAAATAAAGACCACTGACATGGTTCTTACCTTGGAAAGATCTGCAGTGTTGGGGCTGCTTTTTCATGCACTGAGCAGAGAATGCCCCTAGCCTGGGAGGGAACCCTGGCTGCTCAGACCACACAATTTTTGAATAAATATGAGCTCTTCTTACCAGAACTGTAGATTCAGATTCTGGAGCAATTCCTAATTCTTCCACATGTTTCTCACCCTCATTCCCTGGAGTGATGGATACCTGCATGTTCCAGAGCTGTTGTACAAGAGCCAAATATAAAGCAAGACTTAGCTCCTTTAAGGGAAAGGTTATTAAATCCAGAGCAGTAGTCTGCAATCTGGTGCTCACAGACCCAGGTTCTAATTTTCTCTGACATTAACTGGTATCCAGTTCATTCAGTGACTGCTCATACTGAGCTGAGGGTAGATTTTATTTTCTGAAGGAAAAACAAACAGTGAAACTATATTCAAATACAGATCCATGGAGCAGTATTGAAGGGGCTTGGGGGAGGCTACTTTGGCCTAATGTGTGTCTGGCTCTGGGTTCACCTCTGTCACGGTTCCCTCACAATTCTTGCTTACAGAAAGCCAAGCTGTGGCTCTAGCCTATGCCATGAAGCAGGTGCTCTAACCGTGAAATTGGGTCAAAGCCAAAAACTACTCCATTTTCCTGGCACAAGAGACTCACAACTTGTCTTCTGTGGAGCTCAGGGTTAGATTTACTTCTCAGAGACGCTAGGGAGCATTTGCTTCCTAGGTTTAGTTATTACACCATTTCTGCCGAACCCATTCTTAACTCTGTTTAGATGCATGGAAAAAATGCTACCTCTATCTTGGTCTCATAACAAAATGACTCCTGATAGGGTTATATAACTCACACTATTTCAAGGGTGTCCCATGTGGGCAATAGATTGGATGCAAAGTTATTTTTATTTTCACATATCCATCTGCCACGATTCATGTTTTATCAAAGCAGTTTACATGATTTCAGGCAAGGCTGTTAAAGAGCATTGGTTTCTGCAGTTGCCATGGATACCAAGCAACATATTTTCATTTTATGACGTGATAATTTTTTACAATTCTGTGTTAATTTATTTTTTTCATGACAGTAGCATCTTTCTCCAGTTCTCAACCACAGCTCGTGACAAAACTTTGATAGAAGGGACTTGGTGGCCTAAATGCGAGGACTGCACTTCTTGTAAGCACAAAAAAGAGCCAGGCAAAACTAGACTATTGGCATATCCTTTTAGTAAGCTGAAATCAGGGAACACTAGGAGATGTTTCCATGAGAGACTCAAGCTATCTTCCTCTTGAATGATTTTTTTCTTTATACCCATGTCAGGAAATCTCTCTTCCTTTCGCATTCACTGTGATACAGGACAGTTTGTCAAGATGCCTCTTTCCTTTACAAACCCAAGCAAGATCTTTGTTGTTGTGAATTAGTATCTCACTTTATAAGAACTAAACTTTCATATATATCCAGTATCACAGAACCCTTTATTCCACAATATCAGCTGCCCTTTTCTCTCAAAGGATAGCTTAGTGCATTTCAGTGACGTTGTGCATATAGTAGCTGGATGCTCTAAAATGTTTTGGGGTCTATCCTGACAAACACTGCTGTCTAAGTGAGGGCTATTATCAACTGTTAGGAGAGGTATGGTCCTTCAAAAATTCCATATGCTTCTCCCTTAGCCAGCCATAAAATACTTGGAGACCTTTTTTCTTCCTCTTTTTCCTGCCTTTTCAGACCAGACATGTGATTTATCAGCACTGAGATTTAGTTGTTTTACAGCAATATGTCTTAAAATATGTTCTTCCAAAATGTGCTGCAAGTAGAGTTGTGAAAAATTCAGTGAAAGCTGAAGGCAAACAGGTTCCTTCTGCAGAACCTGACTTTAGTATTTGACTAAGCCCTTCTGTTCAGGGAAATGAATTCTGGACAGCTAAAAGAATGGAAAGCAGGTATCTGCTTATGTAGTAAAGCTCAACCCCTTTAGTAGTCAATATAATTTGGTGTGCAGATTTAATGAAAGTCAAGTGAGGAATAGTCAGTGAGTCTTTACTGCTGTTGTAAGAAGATGTGACCATGAACATCAGATTAAAGCTATAGAATTCAGCAATCCATGCTACATGTTCAGAAATAATTACATATAAGCAGAAATAAATGTCTGCACTTGGTGGGACTGTAGCAGAACTAGGGCAGGGATATAGCAAACAACCAGGCTCTTCTTGGTGGTGCCAAGCAATAGGACAAGAGGCAATGGGCAGAAATCAATGCACAGGAAGTTCCACCTGAACATGAGGAAGAACTTCTGCACTGTGCAGGTGACCATGCACTGGGACAGGTTGCCCAGAGAAATTGTGGAGTCTCCCTGAGTGGGGGTATTCAAGAACCATCTGGATGCACTTCTGAACAATGTGCTCTGGGATGATCATCCTTGAGCAGGGAGGTCGGACCAGATGACCCTCTGTGGTCCCTTCCCACCTGACCTATCCTGTCAAAAGCAATGCAAGGAAACTTTGTATTTTCAATCCATATGTGGCCGATATCCATCTGCACTCCTTAGCTCTATCTAACCTGGTGTTATATTAGTCTTGATAACACTGGGCCTTGGATCACTGATTAACTCATAAAAGCTGTGGCAGACAGCATGCATCCAGCGATTTCTTCATTAGCATTACCCCAGGCAGCTACACACATGGAAGTCCAAATCAGTATGTCCAAAATAATCTGTATGGCGTGCTCCCAAATCCTGAAATGTCTTAGACTGCCATTCCCAAAGACAAAGCAAAAATCCCTTCTTTGTTTCCAAGACAGTGGCAGTACTTTATGATTAGTCCCTAATGCTGCTAGCTTCAGGCATAAACAGTTGGAGGGATGGTTGAAGCCCATGTTTCTTGTGATCCACTTGGCCTGGCTCACCTGAGCTACTCTGCCTTCTATTTTCTGTGGTTCATCTATTCAGGTTCACCTGCTACCTGCCTCTGGGATGGATATTCTCCACAGACATGCATGAAATACCGTAGGTCTCTTTTAAATAGGAGAGGGCAGCTGGGATTCGCATTATCTGCATCACTGGATAAAAAGAACACCTGTGCTGGGCATGGCTGGGCTTTGGAGGCCTTGAGGAGGACAGATTGGAGGAAGAATTAGAAATGGCATAGAAAATAGAAATAATAGGATAATGGCACTCACTTTGTAAGGAGAGAGAGAGTGAGAGTAGGCAAGAGGAAGCTGGGGGAGTTAGGAGGGGAAGAGTGTTAAATACAGTGTCTCTGTATTTGGCAGCATATGGGGTTCAGTTCCTGGCTGAAGAAGGTGTGATATAAGAATGAGTGAGGGGACACTGACAGAGATTCAAGACTAGAGTTGAACTATTTCCCTTGTGAAGCATTTTTCTTTTACACTCAATTTGTTAAATTGATTAGAATACAATTACCAGTCCACTAGATAGCAGGATGTTTCTTAGGCTTGTCTCTCTCTGCTAGCTCCCAAATGAAGCATGGGCAGGCTGTTTGACAACATAAAATTAACAATAATTTTCTGCCTTTTAAAATAAATATTTGAAGCTGTTAACTGTGGCAGAGTATATTAAAGGCTGCTCAAAACAAGATCAGTTCAACTTGAAAGCCTGTCTAAATGAGAGAAACAATTCATCCATGCAGATCCTCCTTTATGTGGCTGCATTCTTATTTTGTTTTAAGAATACATAGTGTAAATCAGTGAAAAATTGCTTTTTAAAGACCTTTAGTTCAGCTGAAAACATTTTTCTCCTTAGAGAAAGCTTGTGTTTCAACAAAGCTATTTATGTGGTTCAGTGGGAGGTACTTTCGTACCCTGCCTCTATTTACAGTCTTGACTAGTACAACACACTTGTTTAGAACATGCCTTTGCCTTACCTCTTCTGCTCTGACACAAACAAACCAGTGCAATGAATGACGGGCAACAGTGACAAGACAGCCTTGTGTTTGCTGCAGGCTGCTGCTGAAAAGGCAAAAGAAAAACAGTCTGGAACAACAAATTACAGGTAGTTTTTACAGTTCCTTTTAACCACAAGTTGATTCTTTCTAGTCAGTAAAATTAGCTCCAGAGGAACTACTAGGAACCAGTAAATAATTAGCTGTAGACATAACTGGCAATTACTGATTCAGAGAGGTGCTGCTGCCCTTAATACCTCCTCGTGACAATGACTGTTTGGGGCATTTTCCAAATTGCTTTTCTAGAGTGATTAGTGCCACTGATTTTTCTGCGCAACTGAAGCTCTTTTGTTCTATCTTTCCTTTTACAACCTTTTTCTTTGACTGAAATTTTAGCTGCACTCTATAACCTTAATTTGATACCCATCAGCTATTCCAGCAGCCCAGGAAAGATAGACGTACAGTAATCTGTGTATTAAATAGTAGAATAAACAACTTTCTTTCAATTTTCTTGAGAGTTTTAATTTATCTCTTGATTTTTAAAGGTGTCTGTTCTGACAGCTAAAAGCCACTGATCACTGAAACAGTGCCAGCATTTTCACACTTTGCTGCTAGTGCACTTCAAGCCTGACCTGCAGAGATAATTTATTATGAGCTCCCAAAGGCCCGAAGGCACTAAAGTATTTTGTTTCATTAGGGTCTGAATTTCTAGGAATCCCTATGGATGACAAATATATTTATACATTTATACATAATTAGATATTATACATATATTTCTTAAAATCAATGATGATGATAAAAAATATGCTTCTTCCAGATTCTTGGGGAAGAGAAGGTTGTGCCCAACATGAGGGTTTCATAATATGTGACTGAGAATGTCTTTCTTATTTTTTTTCCGCCCAATTAGCACTATTTTGAAACAGCTGTGTTCCTGATTATCACACAGTTTTTGCGTTTTATTTGGGAAAAATGTTACCTGCTCCAGTTGAGGGTGCTTCTATTAGCATATTATGTACTACTGTGGAGTTGATATGACAATAATCAGCCTCATGAAGACCATAGTAAACTTATCTGTACCTTTCAGTACCAGAAGTATTCCTTCCAGATTAATTGTGTATCTCCTGCAAATGGCTACACAGCAGAGAAAAACAGATCATTCCTCACACCTGAAAACATTTTTCTTGCCTTCCTGTATTTTGCTGATATAATGCGATAATTTTTAGCACTGCATTATAGAATCATAGAATCATAGAATCATAGAATCATAGAGTATCCTGAGTTGGAAGGGACCCACAAAGAACATCCAAGTCCAACTCCTGGCCCTGCACAGGAAACTCCAAGAATCACACCATGTGTCTGAAAGCGTTGTCCAAACACTTCTTGAATGCTGGCTGGTTTGGTGCTGTGACCACTTCCCCGGGGAGCCTGTGACAAACTTTTATGCTGCAGCTGCCTGTCTCTGAACAAAACCTTTCCCTGGTTTACTCAGAGTTCATTTCCACTCTGCAGTTCTATTTATACAACCATCTTCTGCTGATGTGTAAACTGGTTCTCATTGACTTTCTTATCATATGCTGACCTGCTCAGCATGCTTAAAGGATGGCTTGGCTTTGCTGGCCATGCTGATATTTATTCTAAACCAAGGTTTAAAGTTCTGTCTGCATTTCAGAGTGTCTTACTTTTGTTTTTTATAAACTAGCAGTAGGAAAAATATTCTAGCAAAACATCAGCAGTTGCAATTAGCCATTACTAACAAAGAAAATTATTCTGGTCAGTCCATCTGGATATGTATCTGTATGCATTTATAGTCCAACAAGGAATCCTTCTTACTTTTTTTGAGAGTAGTTTTTCACACTCTAGGTCTGTGTTGCTCTGTATGATGATGTGCTATGGACTTGTTTTAGCAGAACTAAGTTTTATGCTGTCTTTATATTTCCAAACTCTGCTCACGGATTCAGTGCACTGAAAGAACAGATTTGGAATTACATATCAGTAAATCAGTTAATGGTTTTAGAAAACTGCATTCACTGTGTTCCAAACGCCATATAGATTTAATATATATTCAAGGTATTTTTTTGTTCTAAGTAAAAATGAAAAATAGTAAACCTCTGTTGATACATTGGGAATATTGACTGTTACAACAATATTCAGAGGAATGTCAACTTTGTAACAGATTCTTCTGGTTCTCCTTTTACAAGAATCACACCCACATTCCTCATGAATGCATTATTTATGATCTCACACTGTCTAATATGTTTCCCCTAATAATTATGCAACCTGCAAACACTCATACCGTGAAAAAATCTTCACCAATATTATTAAAGATTATTTTCCTTCCCCCCATAGCTATCTTTTAACTCTCAACATTTAAAGATCCAAGTATCTTCCTCCTTGCAAAATAAATTACTTGTGTCACCAGGAGCTGTTCAGAATTTTATCAAGGGACATGACATGCAGTCATCCCATGGACTCAGTGTTTTACATTGTGTTCCACTGTATCTGGCAGCTGGTTAATATACCCTACTCACCTGCTATTACAATATCATGTCGTTATGTAAATATGGTCCCAAGCATGAGAATTTAAAAAGAATTTTATATATTATACCTCTATATAGTTGACAATACCATTTTAATAGTTTTGTTCCTTCCTCCTACATAATATCTCATGGAAGTGAACAGCATTCTCAACCCTTTTTATCCACTGTAACCTTCTATTTGGCCTAGATTGAGCATGTTTCCAAATATTTCAGATATTGCACTACCTCTCAGCTTCCAAGCAAAGGGCTGGCCTAGCTACCTGAGTAAAATACACCCCAAGACTGTATGCTAGGTACTATTTTTAACAAAATAATTGGGTCATCAAATAGAGGATGCACTTTGACAAACAATCAAAGGTGGCTTTAGGATGGTCAATCCTCCTTTTCTGGTAGTCATTTGGAAGGAAGCCTTGTGTGCCTGTAGGCTGGAGCAGAAAAATTTTCCAAACTGTTGTTTTGAGAACCTCTTTTTTTAATTTTATGTCATACTTTTAGCTTTTGTTTTACCTTTCCTCTCTATGACCCCAGATAAAGAATTCCAGCCTTGCCATTTCCAGCCTTCCAGCCTCACTTATACTCACATGCTGATTGCTTTCTCTTGTAGCATCTATTTTCCGCAGGGACCTCACACTACATTTTTCTCTGTTACCATCCCTTTCTCATATTTTAGATCAGGATGTCAGGGTTGAAACTAACTACAGGTCCCTGAGTTTGTCAACTCAAGGAAAAAATGACACATTTTTCTATTCTGAAATAAAAGATTGATGATTAAAGTTGTACAGAGATACCAAAAGGTAAATCTAACTGGATTTAGATATGGGTGAGAATCAACTTTTTCATCATGATTTACAGGTTATATTATTGAAAGAAAGAAAGAAAGAAAGAAAGAAAGAAAGAAAGAAAGAAAGAAAGAAAGAAAAAAGAAAGAGAGAGAAAGAAGATCATAACTGAGAGTCTAATGCACTTTATTGAAAATACCCAAGGAAGACATTTTCAGAGTGTTTTGTTGGTTTTTGTTTTGCTTTTTTCTTCCACAGTGGTGCGTGCTCTGACATGAGCTTCAATAAATGCCTTGATCTGTCTTTTTTGCACTTAAAAGTGCAAACACAAAGTTCTGCATCTACGATTTTTTTTCCCCTCCAGTTCTTTTTGGTTGTTTTGCACAGTAAAGTCAAATATATGGGTACAGATTAAATATATTCCTTATCTAGACTACTGACAGCATGCACTGAGAAAAGAAAGACAGTAATCAGGCTCCAAACAATAAACTAGATCTGTCCCTCAATGTAACTTCTCCAGACAGGTGGATGCTGTCACCATGGCCCATGTACACTGCTTGCAGCCTGTGAAAAATTGTGAAGCATTTTGCACAAAGCTGCTGCTGTGAAAGCTTGTATATGTATTAGGAAACCACCTTCCTGTGTCTAGTCATATTTACACAAATATATTTACACAAATCCCTTCCTTTTCTTTTTTTTGCAAATTTTGTTTTGTATGTTTTTGAAAGCTTTATAATAACTCTTGAAGATAGTTCTCTAGCTGGTGTAAATCAACAAAGATGAGACTGTATCACCTGAGGAAACCCTGATTCCCTTTTTTTTTATTGAATGAAGGAGAAGAGGTGAGGAGAAGAGAAAAGAGAACAGACATCTGGAATCTAAAATAACTTTCCAGATCTATCTGGGCCTAATTACCATTTGCTTCCTTCTGATTTGTAGGAGTCTCTGGAGGGAACCCATGCTACCCACAGGACTCTGCAACATGAGTGTTTAGTGGTATTTTAGTGTAAATTAGACGCTGACCTCTGAAGTACAGCTCTAGCTAACCTGAAGTCAGCTGGTGATGGTGTAAGTATCATTTAGATACATACTGAACATTTAGGTATTCCTTGCAAGCTACTAAAGGTACAAAAATCAGCAGCCAGTCCATGCAGTACAGTGTGCTTATTGAATATAATTTAAATATAGATTTAATTCCATGCATTTGTGCATATTTTTTGTAAATACATTTCTCTATCCATCCCTTTGAGTTAGTAAATGTGCCGTAAGATGTGACTCGTGTGACTTGTGCTTTTCCATTGTTCAAGAGATAAGGTACTAAGGAGGAAGTCCTGACCTTGCTGAAGTCAATGATAAAGGCTGTTCTCTCCACTGGGGTCAGAATTTCACCTGGGTGTTTATTTTGATTTCTAAAGGTCGCCTTTGACAACAGTGAATTGACGCACTATGTTTTGAGGCTATCAAAACAGCGACTTGGAGAAAGAGCTACTTAACTGCTGGACAATAACCTTCCCAACTAAAGCCCTATGTGTAACAGTTTTTGCGGAAGATTTAGCTGTAGATATTTCCTGTCAAGCAGTGTTCTTAATACAAAAATTAAAAAGAAAGAAAACAAAAAAAATTACAGAAGAATTGAAGCCTGCAGTTTTAGAGAAGAGCATTCTCCAATTTTTAAAGATTGCTCATTTTCACAGGCTAGCAAATGATTTTCTCTTTTTCGCTTAAAAAAAATAAAATAAAAGACTGTTGTAAGACTAAGGGTAATCCCCAGTGGGCTTGACATTTTTCCAGAAAAAATTAAGAGCAGAATTCATCAAACATTAATGTTAAGAAGTCAGAAATTCTGGAATGTTTGTCCAAAGTCCCAAGACCCTGAGCAAACACTGTCATCCTGCTGGGCTCCAGCCGAAAATCAGAGCCAAAATAAACAGGGGCAGAAACTCCATCTGACTGATCCTGTGGAAACAGCTGTAACCACTTAGGTGGAAAACCACCTCAAATTCTTCTCCCAGAAAACACTGATGACATGGGAGATGGCAAGCAGGAAAGCCCTGTCAGGGTCTCTCTTCAGCTATGGTCAGGAAAATATTTTCTTTCTCCACAACTGTAAATAGAAGGGTTCAACCCTGGTCACAATAAAATGCAACCACATAAAAGTTAAATGCCTTCTTCTTCTTGTCCTTTTCTCTTGTGTATTTCTTAGTGTTTTATCTTACGATCCCTTCTGCAAATGTCCTATCTGCAAAAAAAATCCTCTTCCATATGAACCCCGTGCTTGCATCCAAAAGTAAAATGTGATGTGTCTCTAGTGTTTGTGTTCAGATTGTGATTTACAAAGTTGTCTGAAACATACTCACTTGATTTGCTGAAATGAAGCCAGCATTCAGACTAAACACCTTCTGTTCAGCCTTTTTCTTATTATTCTCTTTAGAGGGCTTTTGTGAGTGCTATTTGGCACAAAAAATAGGAAGCATGTTGGAAGAAATAGCAAACATAAACAAATCTTAAGGGGAAAGAACTCTGGTTTGGGTTGTTCAAGCTGCACATGTCTTCCCTAAGGAATCTGACAGGTAGAGGAAACAGAAAGAGAGGATGAAATTGAGAGGGGCTAACAAGAAAAGAAAACTGGACACATGCCTCCATGCTTTATGTGAAATAATGTTAAAGCATAGTGGATCTTTAAGGTGGAATAGAGAGCATTGCAGGAACACAGTCTGCTTTCAAATTTTATTCATTGCCAAAGGCAATAATTCTGGATTCCCTATTTTTATAGAAGGCAGTGCTCATTTTCCTGAGATTTTCACTCTGGTCTAGGAATTCTACTTGGTTTTAGCCCATCATCAGGCTTAACACAAACACATAGATGGTAACACTTTTAGATGTTGTTAACATGGAAAAATCATTACCATTTCTTGTCCTCTGTGTCTTCTCCCATTTGGCAAGACTGTGCCTTACCTGCTTAACTGCAATTCACTTCAGCTGTTTTTTCTGGATGTCAGTTAAGATCATTTTATTTTCATTCTTTATGATTAAGTCAATGTACAATAGCAGCATTGGTTTTCCTGGCAAGCTGTAGTTTCAGGGAAGACTTCTATGTTAAATATAAATGGCCTCTTACAAGCTTCTGCAAAATTAAATAAGAGCTATAACAGGCCTAAAATTGGTAACATTTCCTTATTTTTGACAAATCAGACGATACAGCTTTTCCCATCTTTATGGCATAGCATACTGTGAACTAGTTTCCTTTCCCCCAAGTGCTCCCCCTGCCTCCTCATCATTCTTTATGCTCACAGATTCTGCTCCTTCTTGCAGTGAATCCCTATATAAAATAGCTAGGGACTGTTCACATAACAACTTGAAGTAGTTTTGTGTATATCTTTCAAAAAAGGTGCAATTATATGCAATAGAGATACCCTTCAGGGTATTTCCCAAGCAGTAGAGATCCTTCAGGGATGTAGCTGCTTGAGATATATGTAAAGGAATATACTGCTCGAAATCCTCTTTATGTCTTTGGTAGGAGCAACTTATATTTACTCCTTATAGAAGGCATAAACCAGAGAAGTAGTCCATAGAAAAAAGGCCGACACAGGTATTTTTTACTATACAAGCAACACACTGCAAGAGTTTTACATGGGTACACCATTACTAAGTGGATTGAGCTTTCTGTGTTTCCAAATGTCGCAGTTAGCACATGTAGGAGGTATGAGCTGAGGAAACGCACAGTGGTCAGCAGAAAAGCAACTCTTTATTTCCTAGGTCTGAAATCACTCCACTTCTGAAGGAGTGAGAATAAGAGCAAAGCCAGTGTGGCAATGAAGACAGAAGGGTGTTGGTTTGGAAGAGAAGTCCACAGAAACCGTATGACAGACTGACTAATGCTACCTTGACTGCTGGTGCCAAGATGATGTAAGCTGAAACGACAGAAAGAAGATTCCATTATTATTATATGTATCCTTTTTCTGCAGCTGCAGCTGGATGAGGGCCCAGGAGGCCAGAGAGGCTCCCTTCCCCAGAATAACAACATAACAAGAACATCTGCTGCAGCTATGAAGGTCAGAAAAGTAAAGTCTGTGGTGGGATGCATCACAGATGACACCTCTCTCTGGGCAGACAGGTCCCTGGACTCAGACCCGATAAAGGCATGTGATCTTTCTGTGAGCCTCGGAGGAGGGGAGTAGATGTTATCTCTGAGTTTTGTAACAACTAGGTTGTGTTCAGGCCTCCTCTGCAGGGCAGGGAAGAGTGTGACGGGGAATGACTGCCTCTAGCCCACTCTTTACTACTTTTAAATATTCCCAATAGATACGGTAGCAGATCACAGCAGGCAGTGGATGAACACAGGGTTGTTACAGAAATGCCTAGGAATCTCTTGTAAGTCAGACTTGGGCAAAGTCAAGCAGCCAAGCTAGTGGCAGCAAATTCAGCAAGCAAGTAAGCAGAGAAAATAATAGAAGTCTGCTTTAGTGTTGGGTTTTGTCTCTTGAAGCAAGACTGCATTCAGAAATGCTGGAAGAGAAAATCTAGCTGAAAGACAACCCTGTCTGATCACATTGTCATTTGCGTTGCAGCTCACTATGTGACGCCTCAGTTCTTCTTGCAGTCTGAAACCAGTTCTCCAAGGATCATGGTCCAGTCTAAGTCAATCTGTTCTCTCCTAGTTTCTTTGGCATTCATCACAGCCCACGAACATGAAGAGCATCTGTCTAGAGATTAGTATGACTGGAGGAGCAGCTGTGCAGTTCTGCTGCCTATATGCTTAATGACCTCCTATGAGGGTTTGGGGTTCAAAATGGTAAAGATTTTGGAGTGTGGACTTTAGAAAAGCCTTAAAAAGAGCTTGGATTGGATAGCATTGGATAAACAGTGTGGATATCTATTGTCATTTTCAGCAAAAAGCTTTTTCAATCCTTCTGTCTTTTGAAACAGATTAAACTGGCTAAATATAAAACCAGATTCCATTACACTGAATCTCACAAACCCTTTGTTGTTACACATTGTGTTCACACAGGAATGTGAAAATTTCCAGCAGAAAATTTATGAGCCATGGTTAATTCCCATTGCTCCTGTTCAGAAAAGGCTAATCCCCTTTCATCCTTTGCACTTGTCTAATATTCTGAAACACACTTCTATTATGTACCATTGCTGATCAGACCATCAGAGTCTACTAGGACCCAGCACTGTGCACCGATTAATCTGGCTGCTTCAGGTGACAAAGTGATTGCTTGCCCAATAAGAAGGTATCTTCTCTCATGTTACCTATCTGCAGTAACAGCTAAAAATGTTACCGTTAATTAATCCTGAGCCAGATGGTTGGTCTATATGATATAATTGGAGCTCAAGTCAGCTTGTAGTAGACCATTGCCCACATCATGAAAAACAAACAAATAAATCTATAAACACATGGTGATATCATCCTTGTTGGAAACCACAGTGGAGATGCCAAAGGCAAAATAGCTGAGAGTGCTGAGATATTCTCTCATCACTGCATAGAAGGATGTAGACAGTCTGTGGAGTTAACATAAGGATGGTTATGCTTTTCTCTGAACAGAAGATGGATGAAGAAATATAAGCCTGTCAGCTCAATGCTGTTCGTCAGCATGAAATTTCCTATTAGAAGAAAACAACAAATTAATCTTTAATTTTTGTAAAGGCAAGAACCTTTTGGTTTTGCCAAGCCATCTGCTCCCGTCCCCTGCTACAAGGACTGAGCTGGTAACACACGGCCCTGAGGGTGAGATCCTAATCATTAAAAACACAAGATGTGCCAGGAGCCTCTTCAAAAATCTGACTCTTGCTATTCGGTGTATTAACCTCCCCAAGCCATCCAGGGATTTGTTGATTGGCTTCTGTGAGGTACTCACCTAGTATGAGTGGGCATGATGCCATGGTAGCAGGTGGACTAGGGCATAAATTTACCCGTGGACATGTGGGGTTGTGAAAACTGAGGAAGACTGTCTTTCCATGAAGGACTCTTGATTTATTCCTTGTGAAAAATCCCCACATAGGGTAAAGTACAAGGTACATCAACCCTACTCCTTCCTGAAGTTGGAATGATTCACAGGGTTTGCATAAAAATCTAAAATGGAAAGTTTTTTTAAAAATTATTTTTCTCTGAATGAATGTGATTTATAACAGTCTTTACTCTTTAACGCATGTGAATTTTTTTTTTTTTAATCTGAGGAAATAATTATTTTTTGCCTCATTATTATTCATTTTCTCCTAGAATTAAAATAAAGTTTTAGACTAAAACACGAAATGTCAGACAGAAGCAATTTGTTCAAATCATATTATCCTGAAAAGGATAACGTAAGTAAAACTCCATTTTTCATGGAGTCTATTTGGGACAGAAGGCAGAGTTAGGCAGCAAAGTGCTGAGATCTGTTGCAAGAGTGAAAACGGAGGGGGAATTCTAGTGTCCTTGAACAAAGTTCTTAAATTCAAAGGATGAAAGCAGATCTCAAAGGAAGAGCTAGTACACAAGCTCCAGCTAGTACATAACCTTCTGAAGGCGTAGCTTGCCAGTTGGGAATGGTAGGCACCCATGCACCTTTTGAAATATAGGCAGCACATAATAGACCAGACCTGACTTTATTTTGCAGAAAGAAATAGCGTTATCACCTGCTGATCTCTAGTGACCTTCCAGTTATGTTGTTTACTCCAGGGCAGAAACCTGCCTTTATACTATACCTCAATCAGTACGTATCTGCATATATATGGAGGAGGATACATGGTGTGTCCTGCACATGCAGTACAGTTTATGAACCTTTGGATGCTAGAAATAAACAGCAATGGCTATGCTCCAACCTTCCTGGTGAAGTTAGACCCATGAGCCTTCATGGACACAAGCCATGGAGCAGCCCAAGACCCATGGAGGATGTGGGTTCCCACCTATGTGCTCTATTGCAGTCACACACTATCCTACAAATGAAGAGGGAAAGCAGCCAGAAGCAGCTTTCCCCTCTTCTACCCAAGTCCTCTGACTTTTAAGACAGATTTGGTTTCCTTCTTTTCTCATTTTCCTTCCACATGCAGAATTTCTGCTGTTGATTGTTTCAGGATAACTGACGAGAGCGAGTGGCCTGGAAGGCTTGCCCAGGGCACAGTGTTCTGTTGGCTTTCCTGGTCCACTGACTTGCACTCCTGTGAGTAAATAGGACTTCAGAATGATTCCACACTTCCTGGCCAGTGCTCCCACTAGCACCTGGTTTTGTGAAAGGTTTCTCTCTCTAGTAAGTAGGAAGTTTCTGTGTGCTCCTTGGCATGAATGAGCACCTAAAGCGAATGGCTCTGGAGGCTTTCTGGTGAGGAGATGCAGTGTTTAAGAAGTTCAAGCACCTAGGGAGTAAGGACATCTACAAAGGAACAGAACTTCATGGATGTAAGATGGTACTCGGATTGAACCCTTGTCCTCTGCTCAAAATCTCAGCAGAAAAAACACCAAACAGCTTTTATTTTGCAGGGCTGGGTGGATAACTCTCGTCTTTCCTCTCCATGGGGGAGCTGCCTGTACCTCATCTGCCTGTACTTTGAGCTGACTTGACCTTGAACAACGGTGCTTGAGACTCACCTGGGATGTATAAGTTGTGATGTGGCTGCATGTTTGTGTGTAGGTTGTTTGCACGTGTGGTATTTCAGCAAAGAACTGATGCTGGAACATTCAGCCTGCTCCATGTGTCCCACTCTTTACAGGAGTCCATCGCTTGCCCCAACCAGAGGCACTTGTGGCACCACCCTGGGTTTCTTCAATGAGCACACGGGGCAGCAGTGGCTCAGTCGTATCACAGAACCTGCTGATGCATGGCCTAATAATATCTGGTGCAACACCATGAGACTCTGGGCAGAAGCATGGTATTGAGACAGTGCTAGCTTTTCAGGTGATTAGATTCTTGTAGTAGCAGAAACTTTTCACTGGAATTTGACACAACTAGGTTTTGCAAAAGATCAAGGTGAGCAGAAGAACACTGTTTTTGCTGACTTTGGCTTTTCCTTTCAAACAAATTTCAGAGGATGCTGGGAAGATGAGTTTTTCCCTCAGCTGATGATGTTCCTAGAGAGAACTACTTCTAGCTAGCCATCATCCATTTTCTCCAGTTATTAGGTACCTGGAAAAGAGTGACAAAGTTCCACAAGCTCTGATACGAGTACAAGAAAACTGCCATGATATGTTTGAATCCAAAGGAGATCTGATGGTATTTTCAAATGGCAGAAAGACAAACTGTCTGTTAAAACTGCTTCTTGAAGGGGTTAAAGAGTATTTTTCAGGGGAGAACATTTCCATATACCTAAAGAACATTAAAAAACCCTTTAAAAATAACGATTGTCTGCAACATCCTTAACATGTGCCTAAGTGGCAGAGGAAACATATGAGATCTTGCAGCAACAAACCATTGAGTTATGGTTTTTTTCCTTATTTTTTTTTTTGCCATAAAACATCAGTAGCATTTTAACAGGTCTTTTGAATCAATACCATCTTTTGTCTAAAACCACTTGCATCGTAGGAGCATTCATTCTTCACACTTATGGGAATGTTTTATTTTCGTATGAATTACAAAAGATGTGCACATATTTGTATCCTAAAATATGTGTAGCTATGACAGAGTTGAAACCAGCTGCAAAGTAGAATTTTAAAGAATACTGATGTGGGCAAAACCCCATTTCTTGCAAATTGTGTATATTCATTGGCACTGGATGTCTAAATTCTACTGAACTTATATTTTCTCACATTGTATCCAGAGATATGTTATTCCAGTCATGTATGTTAAACAAAGGTCCAAAAAATTTTTTTTCCAGGACTATAAACCCTCTAAAAATATTGTTTTAGAAAGGAAAGCATGACAGCCCTCATCTATATCATTGGAAATGTGGTGCTTTAATGTCCTTATCATCTTTTCAAAAGGTATGTCACATAAATATGTCAGAACACTTGTCATGTTGTGAACACTTGCAAGTAGCAATTGGAGCAAATTTGCATAAACATATTAGACGCAAAAAAGCATATGCCTAGAGATCAAAATAGCACAAAAAGGAAAGCAGCCAATGGTAAGAATAAAATTGCACATGCATTCAGGTTGTCTGTCTTTCATTTTCAGAAACTCTCTCTGAGTGGCCTTGCCTAGTTGTGTGCAAATTTTTGGTTGATTGAATGATTATTTTTATAAGCGAAAGGTAAAATAACTTTTTTTTCCTCCCTCTATTTGCAAATATATGCACAGAACCTAATTGTGGATACTTTTCTTGTGTAAACTGCAGGTTTTGTGAAGTATATTGAAATCATGGTATAAAGGTTTTCAGTAAATGCTGCTATAGAACCATGCAGGGTTTCTGAGTTGCAAAGACCCGTGTAGATACTGCAGGGACCTTCAGGTAATCATCCGAAGTACTATGTTCAGTTCTGGGGCACACACAATAAGAAGGATATGGACCTTTTGGATGAAAAACTTGGGGATGAGGACTTTGACTTGGCAAGGTTCAAAACATTGACAATTTGCAAAGAGAGGCCCCAGAGTTGTTTTTATAAACGACCTGAACAGCACCACTCCAGGCAGTTTGTACAGCAGAGCTTTGTGTCACTGAGAACGGTTTGCCAGGAGAAAAGCAATGCCGTGGTCATGCAATCATTTGGGAATGCATGTGCCCCTATCACACATAAACAAAGTCCATTGGCTGTCCCAATTAAAAATGTGCTCCAATCACTGAGGTCTCTGATAAAAGTCTTAAAACTAAGGAAATATGATGGTCATATTTGAAGAAATACAGAAATAAAAGGACACGAAAGACAGTAGAGGTATGTAGGGTTGCAGAGGAATGGAAGAATATGAAGGAAAATTGCAGCCAAAATCCCAAACAGTTTTGCATAATCAGAACTCATGTAGACCCTTACGGCTTCTCTGGCACCAATTAGAACCTTTTGGAAAAGGAAAATCTATTCACACAGGGTTTTTTCTGTACTGTCCAAGCTAACATGTAGCAGTTGGAAACAATTTTAAAAGCTATTTCTTGTTACTTCTCAGGATGTATAAAGAAAGAAATATATGGAGAAACAGAGTTTGTGTTGTAAAATCCAATGTGTAGATTAAGAGATTTTCAATTTGGAGAGAGACCACTTGGGCTTTAAAAAGCCTTGTTAGCATCTTCTAGGTTCACTGCCCCTGCTGCTGACCCTGAGGGAAAAGAGATTTCAAAGATTGCCAAGCGACATAATTTGTGATATTCACTCACTGATATTTAAACATCTTTTAAAAGATCCAATTACGTGGAATAAAAGGATGCTGTTACACAGAGCTGCCTACTTTTAAGAGATCAGAGTGCTCTCCTGGTTAGCCTCATGTTTGGTATTATTCTGGCTCATTAAAGGCAGGCCTTTCCCCTCCTCTGGTCCTTCCCCCTTCAACCTCCAATTTGGATGCAGAATGTCACTTACAGTGTGTATATGTGTGCTTATATCATATACATTTTCTTAGTATCCACACGATCTGTAGGAAAGAGCTTCCACCAAAGGAAAATAGTCTGAGACTGGTGCTGTGACACATGAAACTGCAATCTCTGTAGGAACACAGGAAGGCAATGAAAGTTTAGAAAAAACTTTCAGATTTTAATTCATGTTAAAGTCAGAGCTTTCCAGACCTGACTGCTTTACTGCAGATCAGATTATACCACTAGCCTGCTCCCTTTTATTAATTTAATCTGTCTTTGGCTGTGCTGAATGGAAAAGCCTCCCAGTCGCCAGTGGTTAGAAGTTAACATGACGGCTGAGGAGAGCTCACATACTTCAGCAGTTTTATTCAAATATTCCATTTAAAAAGGGAAAAGTTTTACAGGGCAATATAAACTCAAGTCTGTCTTACTCAAGACTCACATTTACCTTCATCTACACAGGTGTAGCCTACCTCACCTGAAATTCTTTCACACAAATTGAGTTAAGACAGTCACATTAAAAGAAAAAGAAATCATAAGTCAGAAAGGAATTAATGCTTGATCCCCTCTAGTTCATTTTGTCCTGTATAGATTCTAACTCTGCATGTTCTGGGTGCAGCACTAGGGAACTCACAAGGCCAAGAGGGAAAATGTGAAGCTTATTTCCCTGGTTCTTTTATGCCTTGATTTAGATACACCAATTTTATGAAATTCTATACATACATTTATACATACACAGAAGTACATACACAGACACATACAAGAAATTTACCTGGTGTTGTTTTGAGATTGATACTTCTTTTCCAAATCACTTTCCCTTGGAATCTGATATCAAACAAGTGTGAAATTGAGACTGTTCTAATACAGCATAAATGTTGCAGAGAGGATTCTGCTACAAACTACTGCATGCCACTCAAGACACTTAAACAAAAGTATATATTTTTGAACAGGGATTTTTTTACCTCATAATTTCATACTTCTCTGTCCAATTATGATGGTCAGTTCATTATCTTTGAAAGAAAAGCACTGCTTTAATTACCTTGGGTTAGAATAAGAATAATTCTAAAGAACTAAAGAAACAGATTAAAAAAAGTTTTAGCAGTAGAGGAAAATTTTCATATTTTGGTAATCTGTCTTTATCTTAGCCCATGATTTTTTTGTATTTTAACTGTTCTGAGTCTCTCCCCACTCCACCAGGTGTGAGTGAGCAAGTAACTGTGTGGAGCTTGGTTCCCAGGTGGGATTAAACCATGGCACATAGCAGCACATCTGGGTTTATTTGGTTGCCCCGACATACCAAGTACTGTAAAGGCATATGGTAAAAACAATGCTATATAAAGAGCTTGCAGTCCAAAAGGCAGAGATTAGGTATTTACTCTGATTTGTAATGCCTTTTCTTCTGGCCAGAGCCTCACAGCTGGGTCTAAATTTTGCATATTGGCTTCCAGATTGGACAGGCCTTCACCAAATATGGCACATGAGTACAGCATTCAGAATGACACAAAATCAGACCTCTTATCCAGTTTAGGTGCTATCCTTTTCAATTGCTAATGGGCATCATTTACCTTTTGTGTCATCTGAAGTGTCTATATAATTTATGTGTCTAATCACCTCAGTACCTTAGTACCTATGAGTGATGTCATTAAAGGCTTTATAAAAAAGGTAAATAACATTGATTTTACACTTTGTAATGTTGGGCAGGCATTAGGAAGCCCTTTACCCTGCATTTTTGTTGAGTGTAGGAGTTGAGATTCCTTTTGGTTTAGCAGTCTTTTCTTCAGTGAAAGAGGTTCTGCTCACACTCTCCCTGTGAGAAGGCTGGTGAGGGCATGGGGCAGCCGGCTGTAGTTCATATTTCTCCCAGAATTTCTGGGGACTTGTGTTAGAGAGCCAAATTGACCACCAGTGGGAGACCCAAGCATGCTGATCACGCCTGTGGAAGAGAAACAGCACCCATAGGAAAGAAGAACATAGGTAAGGCACGGAATAAAGACAAACATCACACTTATCTGCTGGAAGCAGGATCAAAGAAATGCAAGGCCATCAGCAGCTCAGTCCTTGGGAAGACTATGAAGCAAGTTCTCCCTGAAGCCATTTCTAGGCAAACAAAGGACTGACTCAGATGGTGACTAGGAGCAGGCAGCATGGATTCAGGCAGGGCAGGTCATGCCTAACCCGACTGGTGACACGAGTGGCTGTGTAGATAAGAGCAAAGCAGTGACATAAAGGAAGAATAATCACCGTGAGGGTGTCTGAACTAGAACATGTTTTCCAGAATTAGTGGACTCTCTGGAGACAAAACTAAAATGGACACAGCCATGGGAAACTTGCTCTAACTGTCCCTGCCTTAACTATGGGGTTGATCTAGAGGTATCCAGAGGGTTACATCTTTCCAATGTGTGATCCTGTGACAAAGGGAAGTCCATGATCCCATGGAGCTTCTAGTGCATTGGGAAAACAATCGGGACTCCGTGTTTTAAATGCCAGAGGCTACCAGGATACAGTGTGACAAGATGCAGAGCAAACTGTTCTGCATACCTCCTGTTTGATGGCTTAAATATACTCAGTGTTTTCCAATGATCTCGTTGATAATGAGTGAAAAAAAATTATTTTCAAAGACTTTTTTTTCTACATCTGGTTTTCCTGACAAGATGGCTAGATAAATTTATAAAAATATAAATATATAAACCAGTTACATTTCTTTTGACTGACAATAGTCCTGGAATGTAGTCACTAACCTGCTAATATGTCCTGAATATATGGTCAGAAAATTAAAACTGTTAGAATAAGATGTGTTGATCTTGGATCTGAGCCTGATTTCGTATATTTTTATTTAATCAAATCTAACTAAAATTTGAGCGAATGAGGAAGCAATCTCCCCTCCCCTTTTTAGGCAGAATCAACTGTGACATCCTACTTTATGATTTATTTTTTATACTTCAAACTGTATAGACAATGAGATTTTTAATTTCTTGTTTTATCTTACAGAAACATTTCCGTATCTCTTTTCTAACAGCTAACCAGGCGTATACAGTTGCTTCAAAAACTTCAATATAAAAAAATATATATAAATGACAAGAACCTGCTTGCACTTCAAAGCTCTTTGTATGAGAAAGAAAAATTTTGAGAAAAGACAACCTAATACAATTATTTTATTACTTTTAATTTAATTTTTTTTACATTTTTTGTGTGTTTAGACACTTATGAACTCTTATCAAACAGCAAGGAAAATTTTCTTCAAAAAAGAAAAATTAACCTAAACTCATCATTTCACTGTTACCATTTTTAAAATCCTTGATGACTTCAACCCAAATTTGCCAAATCCTTTCAGCTGGGAAAAATGTGGGGATTATTTTATTTCCCCTTTCAATTCAATTCAATTCAATTCAATGCAATTCTGTGCCATATTCTCATTCTTGCATCAATAAAAGTCTGTTTAAAACCATCTTTTGGGACTCCCAAACAGTAACTTAAGTGTCAGTAACTTAAGTCCCTCAGTGATACAGAACATTTAGGCTGTTTTTTTGCTAGACTGTTTAAAAAGTGTCCTGGAATGCAGATGTCTCAGGTCCAGGTTTAGCTCTTATTCTCGAAGCAGAGGACTCAGATAAGTCTTGTGCTCAGTAATAACTGAAGGATTTCATGCAGAACAGCCGTTGTTGCAGATGATCTCACAGTTAAACGAACAAGCTGCTGCCTTGGAAGCTAGGAGCTATGGACTTGAATTCCTTCAGGTACATGTGGAACAGGGGGCTTTAGTCACTTCCTACAGCATGATAGTTTGCGAGTCCAGACCTTCAATTCCTCTTCTTCCTTTACAGTAATTTTAATGTTTAATTCCACTAGAAAACATTCGCTCTATCTGAATTTTCGGATTCTTAAGACTCTACTTGTAAGAAAACTTCAATGTCAATAATGTTGTAGTCCTGTGGGATCTGATACAACTAAAATAACTTCTTTACTATACATAGCAACCCTTAAAAAGCCTTGGAAAACAGATGTGCTAATAGTCTTGAATGGAAAACACTATATACTCACCACCATCCATTCTCTAGCTTAGGATGGAAAATAAATGACACCAGTCTTCAGAAGTTCCTATTTAAAGATTCATTGTGCTTCTGGCAAATGTCAACAATCAGGATGGGAGAGAAGAAAGTGTAGGTGGTCATAAAGGGAGAATTTGGCTGTCAGTTTGTATTTAAAATTTCCCTCTGCGGAAAAGGTGGGGGGGAAGGGGAAGTAGAGAAGGTGAGATTTCACCTACTCTCTACATAGTCATTCTTTTAATTTGAGAAGACCTCAAGAAAGGGTAGTGCTTCTGAGATTTCTGAACTATAGCAAGTGCTTTTTGTTCCACAAAATCCTACAACTGCAGATTAAATCAACGTGCACAGTTGGTGGCGACACTTTTTTTAACAGCAGTGAAACAAAATGACTGGTTCTATGACAAAAATATCCTTTTAATTGTCCAGTCTGGGCAATGACCCAAGGTAAAAACAAGCAGGCTAAATGGCCCATTGCCAGATCTCTCAAGAAACAATTATAATATTGTTCTTCTATTCCTTGTGTTGGCTGAGTTCCCAATTCTTAATCTGTCTGGAAGGGCTGACATTATTATTTCTCTCTTTTTGCTTTTTATAAAGTGTTTTTTAGAGTTTCTCTTTTCATCTATCTCTCAGCCTCTTTCTCACACATTTCTGCTTTGCTATGGAATTTTCTCATCTATTCCATTTCCCTGTGGTTGATTTGTTTGTTTGTTTGTTTTGTTTTGGTAGGGGTTTTTTTTGTGTGTTTTGGTTTTTTTTTTCCCCTGGCATAGCTTGGTTGAGTTAGTTGTGATATTAACTTGATTCTATCTAGTTTCCATTTACTTCTCTAACTTGCCCAGGATGGGATCATGTAGTCAAATACTGGAAAAGAATTTAGTGGTACTTTTAGAGCGTACCTTTAGAGAAGGGAAGTGTACAATTAGTCCCATTCTTCAGGAAAAAAGAAAGGCATCAAAGGAAGGATTACCACAGATGGCATATATTGGTGAGGTGGCATGCAGGCAGTAAGCTCAAGAGAAGGATCCAAAAATGGAATGCATGCTTAGCACAGAAATCAGAGCTGAGGGGAGCACACAGCTATTCACGTTACACTGAAGAAGCCATCTGGACCACAGAGAATATCCATCATTGTGCTTCCCTGTGGCCGGTGTGAGGCACTTGAAGGGAAAAGTCATGTTCTTGGCACTGATGAAAGCAAGAGTGGAGAAACAAGATTTTTGGATGAGCTGATGTCAGAGGACCTTGCCACTGTCATTGCTGATGTGTTTTGTTGTTTCCATTCATAGAGGCGTATTAAAACTGAGAAATCTGAGAGCCGTTTAAAAAGCATGTACAGTGATACTGCCTGTCATGTGAACCAGGATGCTGTTATAGAAGTCTGGATACGTGACATCTCTGAAATTGCTTTAATAGTAAACTTAATGCACCTCTGTCCCTCAGGCAGTTCCTTGTGACTTGAAAGGAGAAGAAATTTGCATTAACAAATAAAGAGTGATAAATGGGTAGGAGAAGAGAAGATAGTTCCATTTTGAAAAGGGAGAGGGGATAGAGAGGAAAGTCGGTTTAGGCCCAGAGGAGTACGAAAGCTGTCGTTCTCTGCCTCACCAGCCCTCTCACAGGGCAGAGATTGCTGGAGAGGAATTCTAAAAAAATGTCCTGAGCAGTTAAGAGTGAAAAATACATTCAAGCATAAAATAGAGCAAATTTTATTTGGTTTGTTTCTCTGTGACCCTATCTCATAATTTTCAGTTGAGGTCTTCACTTCTTGTTTTTCCACAGGAAATCAACACTTTTTCTCCATTAAGTTGTCTGATATTAAAAATGAACCCAGAAGTGGCTGTCAGTCCAGGGCACATACATCTCTAGTAGTAGTGAACCTAATTAAAGTGATGTATTAAAACAATCACAAGGGACACCCGTAACACAACACACATTAAGGAGGGCTGGGAGCTGGGTGAGCTTTCAAACTCTTTGGATAGCTTGAGGCTGAGATTAGATTGCCGGGCACCAACCACTGAGGAAAAGCCCCTACTGGACTGCATCAGACAGCAAAGAGCAGGCAGCCCAGACACAGCTCGGGGTCATGCCCAAGTTGTCATGCACACACACTCAGAGCTTGACATCACAGATCCACTGAATTATAGAATTGTTTAGGTTGGAAGGAACCTTAAAGATCATCTGGTTCCAATTCCTCTGCAAGGGACAGTGGCATCTTCCCTTAGACCAGGTTGCTCAAAGCCCCATTCAGCCTGGCCTTGAACACATCTAGGGATGGGGCAACCGCAACTTTTCTGGGCAACCTCTTCCAGCTTCTCACCACCCTCAGAGTAGAAAATGTCTTCCTTTTCACATTTTTAGTTATTGCCAAGCTGTGCATCACAATGCCCAAGTTCTTTTGAGATCTGGAACTTTTGTCCTGAAAAATCAATGTATAAAAGCATGTTTTTGCAGAACAGTTCAGAAACTGTACAGAAGGAATGAATCTCAAACACTGCTCCCACGTGGACTGGAGGAGCTGTGTCTGTTCCCTCATGAAGGGTAACACTGAAGAAACACATTAGTAGGAACAGTGGGCCACTAAACACACCATCAAAGCTAAACTGAAGAAACTATTGGACCTCTTGCTCCCTTCTACAATCTCAGTGGCCCTTTTGAGGCCCAGGGTAAAAGCAAGCACAGATCCACTTGGACACAGAGTTCTTCCTCCCATGTGTACTGATCAAAGAGTGAACTGCATCACCCACAGCCACAGTAAAACATTCATTTTTATCTGTAGCCATTTGTTGGCAGAAAGTGATCAGAACAACTGCATTTCAACAGTAACAGAGTTAGAATTTATTATTATTATCATTTTTAATGTAAAGCAATTGTCCTTGCAGGGTGAAATTTAAAGATAACAAGCTGGAACCATGCATGGCTTTATTAACAGAGTGAGCTGAATTCCTCTCTCCCTTCCAAACACAAACCCATGCTGGGCCTGTGAAATGAAAGCTGTCTTTAATGAAACAAGGAAATGACCTGACTGAATGAATGGAGCTGCCTAACAGACCCATGTCTGCTAACTGAAGAAACTCTTGCTGAGAGAAATGGACTGTGAATATTCATTACCAAAACACCGATTAAGAGATGAAGGACAACAATCTGACCCCAAAGCAAATGTTGTTTGATATCTGTCCCCTATCATCTTTTTATCCTCACCTATATATTTCTCTGGAAGTATTGGAGTCGTGTCATCTAAAGAGCTTTCTCACAGCCCACTGGCAATTTCAGCAAGGGTAATTGGGGCTACTGTGTGGAAATACAAGTTAAGTGTACATTTCTGTGTTTTAGGAGACTACTTTTAATTATTGGGAGAATATATACTTATCACCATCTCAAACATGAATGTACTATATTTTGTTTGCTCACATAAGGATTTGCTCTTAATTTTTTTTCCATGCCTTCTTCCTTCCAGGCTGTCTTGAAAAGCTAGTATCAGTATGTGCAGCTATACAAAACTGCTGTATCCAGTCCCCTTTTTTACAGAAGAAGGGTATATTCTTCATGGTTATGTGAGCAAGGATGCCATTGGACCCCTGTGCTGTAGTCACATCCAACTTGGTAAATCATAGTCTTGCTTTTTCTTATTTTTTTTTTTAAATGGTCAGCTTAGTCTAGTTTCTCTTCTTTAGTAACTCATTTTGTGATAGTCCCTATCTTTTTAGGCCAGATTTTTTTACAGCTTTCCTGATTTTATAGATTTCATTCATTTCTTGTTTCTCTCTCTTTACCATCAGCTCATCACTTTTCACTTAGTTTCCTTGAGAATATAAGTAAAAATGAGTGCATTAGTTCTGATCAAATGTTTACTTACCTTATTATCCCTCCTTTGGTAGTCACCAGTAGTGAATGTTAAAGAAAGCAGGTAAAGAAGAGTTCTTCCCTCTACATGGCTTCCTGGCTTGTAGCAGTTAGCAATTTAAGGACTTTTGCCATAGGTTGTGTCCAGGCCATCGACTTTATGAGCTTACACACAGCCTCTCTTCTATCTATTATTTTTCTAGTTTATATCTATTTTTAGTCTACACAACATCCTGTGGCACTACTAGCACAATGTGTGCAAAGAAGTTTTTCCTTTTATTTTGATTGTAATCGTGCTACTTGTTAATTTAATGGGATGACTTCATACTTGGGCACTGTGAGAAATACCACAACCTCATTCATGATTTCATGAATCATGATTTTCTTGACCTGTTCTATACTAACTCCTCTCTTAGTTAAGATTCTTGCCCTTTTTGCTTATTACATTGTGATTCTTCTTGGATGAAGTCTGTGCAGTACCTCTGGTCATTTTTGTTTCCAGTGTTGTTCCTTTTGCATCTAACTATATCATTTTTGGGATTAGGAAACTAGAATTGCATGCAGCATTCAACAACAGCTGCAAAATATTTTCTGTGTTTTCTTGCTTGAATGCTTTCCTTTATTGCTTTTTAAATGTATCTGAACTTTGTGTATAGCACTTTTTAGCACAAATGTTTCTCTCAAACTGTACAGTGTTCCCTGGAAATCCTTTCTACTTCTTTTAATGGACATCATCATGGGTGTATATAAGAAGGATAATTTTGTCTACAATGTACATTGCTTTGCACTCATGTATACTGAATTCGACTTAATATTTTCAATGGTCATTTCTAAGTCTGACTACCCTGAAAAATTTTGCATCAAATCTGTTATAATGAAAATTAAAATAATAAGCTAAACCCATTGGCAGATCATTTATTTTGTGTTAGAATTTTGTTTGACTTTTTGGGTAAATAATGTCCCATACTTACGATCTGATAACATTCTTTCTGTTCATTTTTTCCAAAATCCTTTCTATAACTGGAAGGGGGAGTGTGGGGAGGGGGTGAGGGGATGGTGTTTGGATCAAATAACCTTCAGAGGTCCTTTCCAACCTCAACCATTCTGTGGTTCTGTGATTCTAATACTTATTTTTGACATTTTTTCCCTGCATAGCCAGATAATGGTATGGGAACCCCCTTTATTCCTCTATCAATAGTGCATATAAAGAGTCCACCTAATTTTTCTGTCTTATTTTCCTTTAGTGCTCCTTCTCAACTGAATTTGCCGTACTATCTCTCAGCAAGCTACCTACTCATGAGAATTTAAAAATATTTTTATGCCTTTAGAAAGTTGGTTGGAAAAATATTTTCTAGTTGGGCTTATGACAGTTTACATTTAGTCTCTTTTCCATTTTCCTTAGTTAAATATTACTTCTGATTTTGTGGCATGCCTTTTATTCTTTTGGTGGCTTCATGATGTGTATATTTACATTGAGGTTCTAATTTGATGACTTTTGCATCTTTTCTTCTTAACTCTTTTCAAGTAAAAATGTCTGTTTTCATATCATAAAAAGCTTCTTGAAGTAGAGATTCTTAAGAATAAATGTCACATAGAAGATTTCAGGCTTTTTTTTTCTTCATTTATTAAGACTTTCATTCATGTATATGACGGTTACTGTTAGAGAATAAATCTTCAAGAATAGGATTTATGGATTTTCAGTTCTTTTCCTTTATCTCTTAGAATTGTCTAGAACATAATTTGTGCTTGTTAGTCCTCAGTGGTGTGCCTGTAAGTTACTTCTTCAACTAACCCCAAAACCCGAAACATCGCCTTCTTCCATGTACTACAACTGACTCCACAGGCAGTGATAGCCTTCCCTGCTGAGGGATTTGCTTCTTTATCATATAAATAGAGTATCTAGTAGGTAACATGCATTTTTAATGAAAATTCTACCCAAATTTTATCAAGAAATGAACTTTTTAATAAAGACAATTAAAAAAATCTGACTCAGGGTGCTTTCTAGCAGCAAACAATTGAGATTCCTTCTCCTCCTCTGATATTATTTTTGGAGAGTTTTTTTGTTGTTTGTAAGAAAAAAATAGGCTAATATAACTAGCTAAGTAAAATGTCCCTTTGGCAACTATCCCAGAACAGCAACTATAAACACATGTTTAGGTTTTAAGCAGTGTTATACACTAGATAATTTATCATTTCCCTGCTATAGCCATTTCACTTTAAGTCATTAGTCAGACCTGTATAAATAAATCACAACTAACAAAATGTTAATAATCCATATAAAGGAAATGGCATTCTTGACTATTCTGTATTTGCAGAGAAAACTCATAAGGAAAATTTAATAGAGGTGTAAAATGCTTACTTTGCTTTCTACCTTATTAAATTATATTCCTGGATATTTTGTTTCTCCGGGGAATTTGGCCTTTCGATAACACCAGTCTTATTTCTCTGTTTTAAAATATACATTCCTTTGTATTTTCCTTGGCTGAGGAACCCTTCCCTCACTCTTCTATCCCGTAGGTTAGCCATCATATTTCCCCAATTACTTGGAGAGCAGAATATGCCTTTCAGGGTGCATATCATATAAATCTAGCAGGTAAGCTGATGAGAAAGAGTTCAACTACTGCTGACTGGGGGTTTTTTCACCAAGAATCAGTGAAGATTTAGAGTACAATTCATCTCCATTTTGAAAGAGAAATGTAGGTATTTGAATGTGGCCCACTGCTGATTGCTGTCTGCCGTAATGTATCGATTGTGTGAGTGCTCCCAGCAGTAAGTTTGGGGTTTGCCTTAATAAAAATGGCTATGATCAAGATAGTAATATAAATATATATATAAATAT
>VWPU01000195.1:0-24589 GCA_013398955.1 Callaeas wilsoni | reverse complement strand
AAACATTCCATTACATCTTGTGTTGCTGAAAAAGTCAAATTCAGGTACCCAGTTCTCTTTCTTGGATGAGATGCAGACTCTTATCACTGAGATTCTTGCTGAATTTCATTTTTAGTAGGGGTTGAAGTTTTCACATCACAATAGCTAAAATCATGTCCATAAACTAGGTCCTTCTGAGAGTTTTCATCTAAGTGTGGTTCATGAACTGTGACAGCACTCCACATGTTGTTCTTCCTCAGAGATTTATATAAGAGTTCTCTCATTCTTCTGTTTTCTTTGGCTGTGGATTCCCACATGATTTCAAGTTCCCCTTCTGTTTTCCTAGAAAAAAAATGAAGAGAAATCCTAACTTTAACAATGTTTCAGCAGTACAGAATTACAGTATGTGGATAAGCAAATTAGAAATTACTTGTATTTAGGTGCTTGAAATTATCTGACTGACATTCATTCCTATTTTGCTTTTGAAAAAGCTCATTAAATACAATGCTAAATAGGATATGACTAGAAAATTACCCATGTAAAATTACTTGTTATTGGACCCATGTAACAAGTTGGGTTAAGTCTGCACATAGAGCAGTGCACATGAGACCCAAATACCATGACTACCACTCTCCACTGACTCGGGCTCCCTCGTGACCACAGCTCTGCCTCCCACATAACACTGCCCCTTCTGCCCGGAGCACTGCGCTCTCCACTCTGAGGCCCAAAGGGTCTGATCAGAGTGTCAGACTCTGTGCTCAGCTAATGCAGATTTGTGAGAGCCAAACAAAAGTGGTATAAACTTAGAAGGTAGACAAAGCCCAAGAGCTTGGGTTTCCTCTGACTCCTAGTGTATGTCAAAATACAAAATAATAAGGAAATTAAGATCAACTGACATGGAAAGCATAGCTGTTGTATGGAAAATCAGCACACATATTTTAATACTGTAGACTAATACAGTCCCTCCTTGAGGGCACTGAATAGAGCTCGTCTTCTATACAAATTGTCCCCAATACCAGGCTCTAAAAATGAGAAACAAATCAATGCAGAACATAAATGTATTGAGATTAAATGCTGTGAGTCTACATTGTGGACAAAGGGTGTACACTAGGAAATACAGAATTAGTACATCTTACAGAATCCTTTGTGATTGATAACACTGAGAATAAAGTGATGAAAAGTGGCACAGATATAGTACCAGCCCACTTTGTGTTTCACCTTATGACTGGATATATAGATGGAAGATAAAAAAACACCTTATGGAGAAGGGCTTAAGATTATTCTTGTACATACTGCTTGGAATGAACTTCTGGTGGTGAAGATCAGTAACCACTGAGAATGGAATTAAAGCAAAGGATGGCAGGTGAAAGCAGTACAGTTGGCTAATAGTTCAAGACTCTGCCCAAGAACATGAGAAGCCACAGTTAATGAGCTGGATTTTTCCATTTCTGCCAAGTCACTAAAAAGCCATTAAGAAGCAATCTCTCCTTTTTGAAACACCAAAATCATAGATGACTTTGTTCTCACAAAGTATACTTCTCCTTGAGATGGGATAAGATTGTCTAATACTACCAGTGCTCAGAATATGCTTCAAAATGCTTTACACAATGGCATTTACCATTATCCTCAGCCTACATTTGAGGGAGATGTGAGGCATATACATCACATGACTAACTCCCCCAACTGGCAGTCCTCAGTTTCACTCAGTGGTTGACCTTGGCCCTCTGTATTGTGATCTTGGAACATTTTCAGCATCTTGTTTTTAAGTGAACCTGTGTATCTTAGTAGGAACACGCCCCTGTTCTCTGTTGTCCCTTGTCTCCAGTTGGAGTCTTCAGGCACTGTGCACAGCATTCTTATGTTTGACAATTAATACACAAGAGCTTAACCTGTATCATTACCCAGGGTTTATTTCATCTGCTAATTTCTGAAAGCGAGACTTCTTTGGCTTTTAAAGGTTGTTTCATTGTTAATGCTTGCATGAGCCTAAGGCATAGAAAATTTGAAGTAAGACTACAGAACTAAAGAGCACCAAGTTCTGAACTATACTTTAATGCTGTCAGCATGTCTGACAAAAAAAGATAGCCATTTTCAGTCCATACATTCAGTTTAATGGCAACTGCATTGATTTTAGAAAAAAAATTAGTTCAAAGAGGTTAGTTTAAAAGTGTCTTCATGGTTAAAATTACTTTGGTAGCAAGAAAACAGATGCCTTTAGAGGTAGCAGTTTATCTGAACTCTTTTTGGAGGACTAATTTTTAAACAGAGCTGAGAGATGCAGAGCCAGAGAGTGCTAACTGACTTGGCTTTGGAATGAGCAGTCAGAGCACACTGTTGTCAAGAAAGCGCAGTACAGTTGCCCCTGCTGCAAACACAGCACGCTGCAGTCACAGGTAAGGCTTTTCAGTGTGGCACAATGTACTGCTTCATAGTTCAGCTGTTTTCCAGGTGAGCATCTGAGAAAGAAGTGGCTGCATCCAAAGTGTAGTTACACAAGGGGATTTTGTTTGAAAATTCTGACCTGACTGAAATTTAAAAATGCATTCAGCAGAATGGGTTGGGGAGAGGGTGTCTTCATTCTTGCTAGTCACAATCTCCCTTCCCTTAAGGAATTTGAATTACAGAGCAGCTTAGTTACTACAGCTGCTGATGGTCTGTACATTTTTCTCAAAACCAAAATTTCCTTGCCTCTACACCTGATTTGCGTCTTAAAACACAAGTCTTTGCCACTTGGCATTTAAAACTAGATACATGCTCAGCTGAGATACATGTGCTGTTTCCAGATGTCTTTAGACAAAAGGCATTAAGTTTATTTCTTATTAATGTAGGCTATTATTACTTAAATAAGTAAAAATAAAAATTTCATTCAACCCCTAAACTAGCCAAAATGTAGGATTTTATAACTTATTGAGAGTAAGCAAAATGCCAGTGCCTCACTGATGTTCAAGGATGAAAAAATTACCAGAAGTAGGTTCTGAAAACAGATTCTTCTTTACAAAAGACAGTTTTCTGCCTGCACTGAAGTAAATTCATACAGCCTTAAACTCAGAATCTTATCTGAGCTGGCTCGAGAGTTCATTTTCATCTATCCTGTAACAGTTTATTTAAATATTCCTTATCACAAAGATCAACAGTTTTTATTATGGTTATAATTTTGTATGTCACCTCACAGGTAAGACAGCTCCTCCCCCTTGCCTATGCACAACTGCAAAGCTTTTCAGCTGTTGACTCTCTTCCAAGGACAGTTTAATGACTTTCAAACCTGCATTCTGCATCCAAAGCATAGCAGCTGTAGCTACCTTGAAGTACTGTGTCTCTGCAGCAGTCTTACGAAACAAACTCTGACCTAGAGAACTCATAAAGGTAAGTGTCCTGTCAAATAAGACTGGAAACATTTATGAACCTGTTTTATTACCCTAGGATCACATAATGAACTTTGTTTACATCTCAAACCTCTTATTTAAGGAAAAGTATGTGATACCGATATCTTTTATGGTTACTCGGTGACTAATAAAGATGTCACTATCAGCTGCCTGAAGAACAAAATGCTATTGCATTCTAATTGCAACTAGTTGCTATTGCAACTAATGTAGTTGCTTTAGGTGAAAAGTTGCTGTGAATTTGCAATATTGTCTAGCAAAGGCTGTAATTACTGAGAAGGCTCTACAGAGTAGCTTCCAGGAAGGGAAATCTGCATACCTTTAAAAGCTTTTATTTATCACAAGTACAACTATATCTATATGTGTTTCTTTTTGAATACTAAGTAGAAAAATTCTTATCCCTTCGATGCAATGGGTAAGTAGGGGAACTGCTGATTTTTGTTATGAGGTGAAAGAATGCAGGAGGGGAGAAAATTTCAAAGGCAAATCATCTCTATTATATTTGATGAAAGCCCATGCTAGTTTGGATGTAGACTTGTTAAAAACAGAATGATGAGAGAAACAGCACATGAATACATATCTTTGTCTACACATGCATTACTTTTGACCATGCTGTGACTGCAGCAACTCTGCCTCTGGGCACGCAGGGGCTGTGCAATGTGCTGCGACCTGCCACCACTCAGGTGTGCTGTGCTCTTGTTCAGATTAATAAGATGGGGCTGCTTATCGCTGTGCAGAGTCTCACTGAAAGTACAGGGCTGTTTCCAGATCTGAAGTGGAATTTTCCTTTGCTTTACATGAAAACTTACCAGCAACAATAGGTACAAGCATGCTTGTATGAGAAAGAATTTCATGGTGGTAGCTATGTCAGACTTGCCCCAATTTCCTAACTCCATATTATTAAACTAAATGCAAGAGCAAAATAAATGATATGAAAAAGTTTTCTGTCTTCATCTGCTTACAGTGATTCATCATACCTTCAGCTAGATTTTAAAGTAAATTAGCCTTTCTGCTTAAAATGTGGCATGCTACTCTGATCTTCATTACCTAACAGTGAAATTAGAGAATAAATTAGAAATTAGAGAATAAATATTTATTGTATGCACTTATCTTAATGTCTGTGTAGGCATTTTGCACAGAAACATTATCAACTAGACAGTATTCTGGACTAAAAATCTACTCTGTAAACACAGCTAGTCACAATAAATCTAAATGCTTGGTACTCTCCTAGCACTAGCAACTTTAGTTTCTAAGGTATCTGAACTACAAATAATTTTCCTTTCCTTACTCCTGTGACTGTGTGAAGGGAAGGGGAGAGAAAATAATAAGCCTTGTAAAATCAGAAATACACAAAGCTGACCAAAATACATGTTTAATTTCTGACCGATAGGCATAAAAGAGTAGATACACTTGGGAAACTACTTTATATTGCAGTACTTCAGAAGAATAATGGAATATGAAGAAACTAGTTCATATGAACAATATCAGCCATGGTGTTAGTTGGTTTTATTGATTTTGTTTCACAAGCATAAAAATTTATCATTTCTTATATAGATATAGAATTCAGCTGACTTCTCAGTAACATTTTTTTTTAATCTACATTTTTTTATATAGTAATCAAAGGAAAATATGGAATCATGAGGTTAACCAAAATACTACTTGAAAGATGATAGTAAAAATTCTTTTCTACTTTTAGAGTTGTGTTCATTATATTACATTCCAATAATCACTGTTAAGATTTAACTACCACCAGAAAAAAGCAGTCACCCATTACATCGTTCATTTATGCTGGAGACTAAAGAAATGAAAGACGTATCTTGATGGGGTTCATCCTGAGCTTGTTTCCACAAACCACTTTTCTTCATCATCATACAGTTAAATGGACTACAATGGTGTAGTTCCAGGTGCAGATCTTGTTTCTTAAAAGGTAGCTGCAAGTATTAATTGTGTGTGTTTACTGAAGAAAAAATGAATTCATTTCTAATGAAAAGGTAAAAGTGATTTACTATACTATGGAAAGTATGGAAAGTGTAATTATTTTACACATCTGTGTTTCATCATCCAATTTGCCTACTTTGGGGCTAGAAGGGTAAATTTTGAATGGTCCGTATTATGGGTCTTCAATCTATGCTGAAAAAAACTCCTCTTTATTTAATTGCTGTTCTCTACAGTAAAAAATTGTAACATGAGCCCAGAGGTATGAAAGGCATTTAATTAGTTAAAAATCCTAAATAACTGTTTCCAGAGAAAAGTCGATCAGTTCAATCTGGTTTTTAATGCAGATTTCCGAGATTAATGTATATTAATGTTCATTGTACAACTCTGCTACTTACATCTGTTTATTTGCACTGTATAAAGTAACTGAGAGGAACTGTACTGATATAAGGTAGATGCTACCAAGCCCTGTTTTTCTATTGTCTGTTAAAATCTATTTAAATCTATTATTTCACAATGGCAGTGACGACTTGAGAAATGACTGCTTATTACTTTTCTTCAGTTGTAAACAGTTTTTCTTTTATGCTGATAACGTGAATGTGCTATGAAGCTTTCCACTACCAGATGGAAAAATTACCTTTATAGAACTCTATATTTAAAGGATATTTCAACGCTGCAGTCATAATCTTCTAGAAATCTGTTAAATTATACTTTCTTCTCTTTATTTTGCACATAGCCAATCTAAGTCACTTACTAACAGATCAGTAAGATAGATTCAAAAGAAAACAGATCTTTTGTGTACTCATTAGATTCCCTTCATTTCCTACTATTCTGAAAACTGTTGAGGGGTGTGAATGGGAAAGTGTTCAGCCTTTAGCAGAAGGTGCTATTAAATAAATTAACATATATCTTGATTTATAGAATCCTTTCAAATTGTCAAAGATTCGCTTAGATTGATATCCTTCTCAGACTGATACCTTTCTTAAGAAGTCTTAAGAACAGCAGTGGCCATCTAGGATAAATTCCTCCTTCAAAAGATCTTTCTGGGAATCATGAACAGGGTTTCAGCATTTTCAGTATATCTAAAATGAGTGAGAAAAGCGACCCGGAACACACCACAGGAGACTCCACTGGAAAGCAAGCGCTGGTAGTCATGTGCAGGTGCTTTCCCTTGTCCCTTTACCTGTCGGACCTACCTGGATTGCTCCTAGATGTGTCCCACCCACCTGTTTTGCTCCAGCACTTCATTGAGGGTTTCCTGTTTGTCTAGCAGCAGATGCTGCAGGTGCTTCCTTTCTTGCTCATACTGAGCAGTCTTCCTGGCAAATTCTTTCTCCTGCTCAGTCATCTGGAGACTGATATGTCCAAGCTTCCCAGCTGCTTTCTTTTTATACACCTGTAAGGGTTAAAGTTAATAGAAAAAAAACAGGATTATATGAGAAATAAGGACAAGTCATTACCAACAAAAAAGACAGCTGGAGGTACTGATTTTCAGTTTAATCTTTATATCAATGTTGCCTTGCTTAATTATGTCACGTAGGTTGCATTATGGGATTTTTTTAAGCAATTTGCTAATTTGAAGGTATTACACTTCATTTTGTTCTGCATATAAAACTAGTGTGTACAATGAATATCATACTGTATTTTCGTTCTATAGTGAACACAATTACCTGCAAAAAAAAGGTTTGTTTTCCAAGATGAAAGCTACACTTTAACAGCACATGTTGCTTACCACTTGCTGAACAGTCATACTTATCAGTACATACCAAGAGAAAGTTTCTGTTTTGTTAGTTGTTTAATCTTAATACTAAGAGGAAGACAAGAATAACTTTGCTTGCTGCTTCACATAACAGTCCGTCCTCTTGTTCAGTGAAGCACAAGTGATTTTTTGATTAATGGCTATAATAACTAAACGATAACTAATGATTGGCCTCATCTCGAAAATAAGAAATACTTTTTGTACAAAGTAACTTGCTTTCTGAAACAACATCCTCATTACATTGCATAAGCACATGAGAAACTGAAAATTGGTTTGTGTATTGTTACACACTTCTAGATGCTGCTGCTGCTCTTGACAATACCAAAATCCAGTATTAACTTATTTTCTCATGATTACAAACAGAATGCTAAAGCTGCTATTTTCTCTGCAGACTGTGATGTTTCCTACAGAAAAGAAAATTTTGGGATGGAAACACCTCCTTTAATAAAACTGTAAACTAATTTAGTGAAGCTTTGAAAATACTGCTGTTTATGTCTTGTTAATACAAAGTTTTATCTCAGGTACTAATCACTGAGGTTTTATCTTCATCTGAATCAGAGGAGAAAGATTTGAGTTTGCCTTTTTGGAGGAATTTAAAAAAGGGCATTTTTAGACATGCGCTGTATGTAAAGTTATACAATCCTCTCTGCAAACTGTTTCCTTTTTAGCTCTTGCAAATGTGTCATTGTGAAATTTAATTTTCTAGACATAATAGGATAATAATAGATAATAATATTTACCTAGAATATCAGTAATTCAATATTTAAGGCTGACTTACATAGGGTTTTTATCCTAACTTTTCCCTGACAATTCTAATAGAAAAGTAAGAAGCCTGCAAGTTAACCAGTCACATCACTCAACTTTTTAGATTCACAGAGAAGTCTTCAAAATGCAGAGTAATGTTATGGAAGGCTAAAAGTAAACAAGTTCCTTCTGAACAGAAGGTTGCTCAGAGCCAGCCTAGAGGAAGTGCAGAGTATAGGGAAACAGCTGAACCTTCCCCTCTGTCAGTAAAAGCTCCAGCATTTGTCAGGTCTTGCTCGGGTGTGGGACCTGAAATGCCCTCTGTAGGTCAGATGCCCATAATAATTTCAAAGAACAAGAGGAAACTTCCTCTCTCAATTTTATCACTGAGAGAGCTGGTGAAGTGTAGCATTGGTGAAACCCTGTTTTTCATCACGTGGTCACTAACCATCCAGCTACAGGGTGACCTGTGTTTTAAGCTGAGGTTTGTGTTTTAAGCTGCACTCTGCCTGAAATGCTTCAGGCCTCTGTGCTCCCGCTCTACCTTTGCCAACTGAAGCTGAGTCCCACGTGCAGAATGGTTGCAAAATCCAAGGGCAGAAGTGCACCTTTTTCTTATGGCCATATGATTATAGTCTGAAATTAAATATGAGTTTCTGATCATTGTTCTGATCATGCCTCTATGGACTGATTATAATTAAGTCTGTGTAAAATGCAGCCTGGGCAGGTCGGGATAGTTCTGGGCACACTGACACATGCAGCTGCTGGCACTTACAGATCCTGCACAGCAGGCTACTACCTTTGAATTGTTCAAGATAACCCATTAATGTTCTCTGAAGTGAAGCAGGTAGCAGCAAACAGACTGGTAGAGATGACAGTTTTCAGGAAGAGGATGTTAACATATAGCTGGAAGTCATAATATTTTCCTCTAAAGCTGGATAGGGTATGCCATGCCCAAGGTCATGGCATCCCATGCACATAGTAAGCAGGATAAGGAATGATCATGGATGCAGGTGCTGGTACTGAAGAGGACATAATTTACTCCCTCCTAAAGTTGTTTCAGGAAGGTATCATCTTCATCACCTTAGTTCTGTTACACCTTGTGCACTGAATTACAAGCTGAAAGTTGGAAAATTCTGAATAAAGAGCCAACAAAACATTATTTTGACATAGGCTGCAGGGTATGATATATGTAATGATCTGGTCATTTGTTGAAGTAACAAAGCTATTTTCTGTCAATTGTGTTGTTTTTCTCCTGTCCTTTACCAGTAAAATTAGTATTGTCCCTTCCAAAAGAGAGCAAAGTACTATCTGAAGAAAACTGTCTCACTTCTTGTGGATGCTGAAATGCTGTTAGCAGGGAAATTTTCTCTTCTTGCATTCATTCTATGAGAACTTTTGCTGTGTNNTGTAAATAGCATTCATATCTGGTATCTTCTGACCTTGTGTACATTATATTAGGAAAAAACATTTCTAAGTGGGTGTCTGAGATTTTGACCAATCACCCTAGGAGAAGTGTGAGCACTGTTCAATTGCTTTATGGAACTAGAATATATAAATGGTATTGTAAATTTAATAAATAATTCATTCCTCGCTCTGACTCCTGCCTCGCTGCATCTCTGAACCCCTGCTTGGAAGCCCACAACTTCTCTATAAAAAGCGTTGTAACTCTGATCCTCACAGAATAGCCCTGTAATGGGAGTACTGATGAAATTTTTACTGTGTGCTACAGAACACTGCCAGTTTTTTCTCATGGCACCTAAAAACTACTAAAATAATTTAATGAAGATCACTGACAATTCTCTTCAGGGCTGTGTGAAAAAATCATATATGGGGGTTGGGGAAGGAAATTCCTTTTTAGTAGTAGATGATGACAGTGCTTGTACCTATAACCTTCCCAGTACAACTGGACTGTGATAGCTGAAAAGGGACAGCTTATTTATTCAGAAGGTTCAGTGAAAGTTTTGTCAGACACTATTGTGGTGTTAATAGGAGAAAAATACTTTCTCTGTTCTCAATGAAAAAGATGTGGGCAAACTGTAGAAACTTTTTAATTCAAAGCCAATAAAATCAATCTTAATTGTTTGGGAGAAAGTTAATCTGTAGTATTATGTTATAGAGTAAATAAGCTTCCTTATTTGCAGATTGATATTGGCACAGAGATGATCAGTAAATAGTTGGGAAAGCAATTAGAAAGGGAAAATATTTATACTGGAGATTCTTCGAAACTATATGTCTAAAGGTGTAAGAGAATTGTCAGTACACGACCTTTGACAAAAAATAATCTAGTATTAAACACAACTTTGAGACATAAGATAAAACCAACACAAGAAAAGGAAATTGAAACATCTGGTACTTAAGCCTTGCTTTATTCATGAACACCATGAACAGAAAACACTTCACAAACTAATCCAGTATTGTGAAACAAATTTAAAATTGCAATTATCTTTAAAATTAACAGCTTACTACAGAAATCACTTTATACAGGATATTTCCTTACTCTTATCTTACTCTATTCTTCAACCTATTTTTATCTTCTTCTATTTCTTTAACCTAAGTATCTCTAATCTGTTTTTATCTTAATTCTCTTCTCCTACCCTAAAGAGGGCTATAATCAAGTATTCTTTTCCCATACAGTACAAAACTTGCATAAATATAGGAGAAGCCTTGAGTTTCCTTTAATCTTTCCCCCATTTTTTGAAGTTGAAGGTTGAACTTGTAAAGTTTTAAAAATATCTATAAACCAGGAAGGCTAGAAACTTCTAAGGAAAGTGGGATTTTCCCTAGTAATAGCAAGCTTTTGAGAGCTGAGGAAGGATAGGGCAAAGCAAAATCCATTTTCTGAGCAACACAGCAAGTAACTTAGTCTTATGAATTTTATGAAAAAGAGCACTGCTACAATAGTAAGAGAGATGAATAATTCAAATACTGGCCTTATAGCATCATAGAAACTTCCAGAAAATATTTGCTTTTGTTACATTTCAGATGTATCGTAAGAAGTTCAAAAGACTTAACAAACTTTCAAAAGGCACTAAAATGTGCTAATGCTAAATGTTTACTCATAATTCCACTGCTTCTGGCAGAGATTTTCTAGTCTGCTCTTCTTACTCAAACTCTAGTAACAAATATTCTTATTAAACCTGATAAATGCAGTTTCTTCTGCCTCAAGGAGATACAAGTAGATCTCAGATGTGGCTTTGAAAAAAAAAACCATTAAAAATACATAAATTACATAAATTTAGTGATCTGCCATCATGTGCAGTCTCTTATTTTAGAAATAACATGTTGATGGCAGCAACCAAATCCAGTTTCTCTAGTTTTTATTATACAACTGAAGAGTTGTTTAAAACAAAACAAAACAACCTCACCAATAATCCAAACACACACACAAACACAATTCCATTCCTGTTAGGAACTGTAATTATACAAAATTTTGCTGTAAGAAACACATATTTTTAGTTTGTTGTAGTGATAAATATGAGGGTTTAACCTAGCATCACTTTGATATCTAATAACTAATTTGAAATTTTCTATGTGTAAGGCGATCCTACTTTCTCTGCAAACTCCCTGCTCTGGCTTCCACGGCTGGAACGCCCGCAGGGAGCGGTCCCATCTCTCCCCGTCAAAGGCAGGCAGCCACCGCAAAGCTATTGCGAAAGCAGCTCCGGGTAACTCCGGACTGCGACATGCGGCTCCCTGAGTTGTGACTCAAGATAGCCCGGAGAGAAGGAGAGAACAAATGAGAACTCCACACGTCTGTTCCCTCTTTTTAAAGGGACCCAGCCACCCTCTCCTTTCCCTGAACCAGGGTAAAACATGCTGGTTCTGCTTCCAGCCCCAGGTGGTAAAGAGACAGTAAAACAGACTGCAGATGACGTAGAGGAAATATCCATACACGATTTTTTTGGGTCACCTAGGACAGCAGGGTAGACAGTATGCTGTCATTCTGGTGAGTCTCCTAGGAGGACCTTGGCTCCTGGGTTTGTTACAGAGATCGTGGAAATAGATGATTTTGTTGCAGTCATGGAAAGATAGGTTCTATTCAGCAGGTGGTTCAGAATGCCTGAGATACACAACCAACCTTCCTGGGGATATTAATCTCTTCTCTGATTTATGGCAGCACTTTTGTGTGAGTGGCAGAGTGTGCAAGTGATCTTCTGAGTTCACAGCTCAGTGGAGAAGTGTGAGAAAACTGAAATAGTTTCAGACAAAAGCTAGCATAAATTTGGGTACATTTCTCTCTCCTCAGATACAGATACAGATCAACTTATGAGTGTGAAACAGAATCCAGTGTTTCCTTACCAGTAAGATGAACGCATTTCCTTTCGATTTTGGTTATACTTTCTGTTTCCTACGCAAACATGGTTAACTCTGGGAAACAAGCTACCTAGTATACAAAATAGTGACATACACTAGAATCATTTAGAGATTCTTCATATACATCAGCTAACATCACAAAGTGTGAAAGATTTTGAACATATCCTGGAATGAAGGGAAAGCAGGTGTTGCAATATTATATGCTGTACTACCTGGGCCCTTGTATTTCCTGATTGGTAACTTGGAACAAAAATAGGGGTGAATTCCTGCCCTGATAATAAAAATATTTGGGAAAAAAATAGTCCATCTTTAGGCCTGACAAAACAATGGAAGCAGTTTCTTAAGTGGCTGCATTTAAAAAACCAGCAATGCTCCATGAATTTTCAAGGGTCCCATACTGGAAAAATCTAGAGTCTAACAAAGCAGAATGAATAGTCTGAACAGAAGAGCCATGTATGCAGCAAGACTTAAATCAATCCACAGTCTCCTGATTTCAGACACAACATTGTGTGTCTTGCCCTAAGTCCAGATTAATGTTGATAGGAACATGGCGAAGGAACGCTGGTGATAGGAACATTGCCTCCTTCAAATGTGCTGGCATGAGCAACTGGTTATACAAACAGGAATCTGTGCAATGAGTACACACAGCTCTGAAATACACAGCTCCTCAATGATCAGGAAGTGCTAGGAACAAATCTTTATTGCTTTCTCTTAATCAATGACAATTTTGTACTCTAAATGCAATAAGTAGCAAGATGGCAGGAAAAAAATTGGGGCCGAATTAGTAAACTTGCATGAAAATGAGGGCAGTAGGAGATGCTAGATGATAGATATCTTCAATACAAAGGATGTTTCTGTTTTTACTAAAACCTCATGACTAACAAAACTATTATCAAATAGAGATTCAGAATCAATGAACTTGTTGTAATCTAAGTTCTTTTTTTTAACAGTGTGTGCATAATTTAAAGATTCACTTGCAGTGAAGGAAAGGAAAAGTTGTCTAATGATGAACTGGAGTGCAAATTCCGTTATCAGAGATTTACCGTTCACAGTTCTAAGTCCAAAATCTGGGATTGTTTTCACAGAATTTGTACTAGACATTTGACTAAAATACTTCATAAAAAAGACAGCTGTGTTAGCTGTCCCTTTTGCATGAAGTTGAAGGACTTCTTGATGAGACAAACATTATGTCCAAGCTCATATTAAGAGAAAACAGTGTGGAATTCAGACTGTGAAGAAGTAGTTTTAATACCAGAAGTATTGGCTTCCTGAAATTGTTGCCAAGGATCATCAAACTGCTTGGCAATTATAATTATGGAAGTACAAAGAGACCCTCCCCCCCCAGAGAACCCCTAAGCCAAAGTACTACCTCAGGTTATCATACTGACCATGGCACTGAGTCAGTACCTCTCAGTTCACAGAATAAACTAGGTCGGAAAAGACCTTTGAGATCATCAAGTCCAACCTATGACCTAACACCACCTTATGAACTAAACCATGGCACTGAGTGCCACATCCAGTCTTCTCTTAAACAGCTCCAAGGAAAGTGACTCCACCACCTCCCTGGGCAGCCCATTCCAATGCCCAATCACTCTGCTGTGAAGAATTTTTTCCTAATGTCTAGCCTAAACCTCCCCTGGCACAGCTTAACACTGTGCTCTCCTGTCTTGTCACTAAATGCCTGGGAGAAGAGCCCGACCCCCACCTGACTACAGCCTCCTTTGAGGCAGTTGTAGAGAGTGATAAGGTCTCCCCTGAGGCTCCTTTTTCCCAGGCTAAATAATCCCAGCTCCTTGAACTGTTCGTCACAGGGCTTGTGTTCCAGGCCCTTCACCAGCCTTGTTGCCCTTCTCTGGATGCTTTTGAGCATCTCAACATCCTTCCTCAATGGAGAGGCCTAGAACTGGACACAGCACTCAACTACCACTGGTGCAGCTTCACCAGTGCCACGTACAGAGGAAGAATGACTTCCCTGCTCCAGCTGGCCACACGATTCCTGATCCAGGCCCAGATGCCCTTGGCCACCTGGGCACACTGCTGGCTCATGTTCAATCAACCGTCAACCAGTCCCCCCAGGTCCCTTTCTGCCTGGTCACTGTCCAGCCACTCTGTTCCCAGCCTGAAGGGGGTTATTGTGGCCAAAGTGCAGGACTCGGCACCTGGACTTGTTAAATCTCATATTGTTGGACTCAGCCGATCTATCCAGCCTGTCCAGGTCCTTCTGCAGAGCCCTCCTACCCTCCAGCAGATCCTCCCAGCTTGGTGTCATCTGCAAATTTTCTGATGGTGGACTCAATCCCCTCATCCAGGTCATCAATGAAGATATTAAACAGGACTAGCCCCAACACTGATCCCTGGGGGACACCACTAGTGCCTGGCTGCCAACTGGATGCAGCACCGTTCACCACCACTCTCTGGGCCCAGCCATCCAGCCAGTTCTTAGCCCAGCAAAGAGTGCTCCTGTCCAAGCCATGGCCTTCCAGCTTTTCCAGGATCGATGGTGTGGGAGACAGTGCCAAAGGCTTAGCTGAAGTTTGCTGAAGTCCAGGTAGCCAATATCCTCAGCCTTCTGCGCATCCACCAGGCGGGTCACCTGGTCATAAAAGGAGATCAGGTTGGTCAGGCAGTCCTGCCCCTCTCCTAAACCCATGCTGGCTGGGTCTGATCCCCCAGCCATCCCGTCGGTGCCGTGTGATGGCACTCAAGGTGATCTATTCCATAATCTTGCTGGGCACTGAGGTCAAGCTGACAGGGCTGGAGTTTCCCAGAGCCTCCTTCCAGCCCTTCTTGTGGATGGGCTTCACATTGGCCAGCTTCCAGTCATCTGGGACCTCCCCAGCTAGCAAGGACTGATGATAAATGGGACAGCAGCTTTGCGAGCTCATCTGCCAGTTCCCTCATCACCCTAGGACGGATCCCATCTGGTCCCACAGATTTATGAGCATCTAAATGGTTCAGCAGGTCTCTAACTGCTTCCTCCTGGATTACAAGGGGGCTATTCTGCTCCCTTTCCCCATCTACTAGCTCAGGAGGCCAGCTGTCCTGAGAGCAACCCATCTTACTGTTGAAAACTGAGGCAAAAAAGATGTTAAGTGCCTTTGCCTTTTCCTCACCTTAAGTTACTATATTCCCCCCTGCATCCAATAAAGTATGGAGGTTGTCCTTGCCCCTCCTTTTGCCAGTAAGGTATTTATAAAAATATTTTTAATTATCCTTCACAGAAGTGGCTAGATTAAGTTGTAATTGGGATTTTGCCTCTCTAATTTCTTTTCCTACATGACCTAGTAACATCCTTAAACATTTCCTGAGTTACCTGCCTCTCTTTCCAAAGGGGATATACCCTCTTTTTTCCCCTTAGTTCCTTCAAAAGCTGCTTGCCCATCCAGGCTGGCCGTCTTCCCTGATGGCTTGTCTTTTGGCACATAGGAAGAGTCTGTTCCTGTGCCTTCAAGATTTCTTTCTTGAAGTACGTCCATCCTTCCTGGACCCCTTTGTTTTTAAGTGTGGCTTCCCAAGGTACTCTCCAAATCAGTCTCTTGAATAGGTTAAACTCTGCCCTCCGGAAGTCCAGCGTGGAAGTCTTGGTGATGCCCCTCCTTGTTTCACTGTATACTGAAAACTATTATTTCATGGTCACTGCCCGAGCGGTCCCCAACCACCACATCTCCCACCAGCCCTTCTCTGTTTGTAAACAGCAGGAGTACAAGGGCCCCACCCCTGCTTAGCTCGCTCACCAGCTGTGACAAGAAGCCAGCCTCCATACACTCTAAGAACCTCCAAGACTGCCCCTTCTCCACCATGTTGAGTTCCCAGCAGATATCCAGCAGTTTAAACTCACCTACAAGAACAAGGGCTGGCTATCTTGAAACATCCTCCAGCTGCTTATAGAGTAACACATCCACCTCTTCATCCTGGTTGGGTGGTCTATAACAGACTCCCACCAGGACGTCGGCCTTGTTGGCCTTCCCCATGATTCTTACACATAGGTACTTGACCTTATTGTCAGTAATCTCAAGTTCCACGGTGTTGAGAGCCTCCCTAATATCCAGAGGCAGCCCTCCACCTCTTCTCTCTCATCGGTCTCTTCTGAAGAGCTTGCACGGGTCCATTGCAGCACTCCAGTTATGCAAGATTCCGTGATGGTGACTACGTCATAGCTTTGCTGCTGTACCATGGCTTCCAGCTCCTCTTGTTTGTTACTCATGCTGCATGCATTAATGTACATGCACTTCAACTGGGCTGACTCTGGCTTACGACCCATGGGCTTGTTTCTGGAGAGCCTAATTGCATCCCCTTCCCCCCCTCAAACCTAGTTTAAAGCGCTCTCAATCAGCCCGGCCAACTCATAGGCTAGAATCCCTTTGCCCTTGTTAAATAGATGGAGCCCATCTGACTCGAGCAGGCCAGGTGCCATAGAAGTTGTCTCATGATCAAAAATCCCAACATTCTGCTGATGGCATCCTTAAGCCATTCATTGATAATGTGGGTTTTCCTGTTCCTTTCATCATTCATCCTTGCTACAGAAGGAACTGAGCAGAACAGCACCTGTGCTCCTGCCCCATCAACCAGCTGACTCAGAGCCTTGAAGTCCTTTTTAATTACCCTGGTGCCTTTCTTGTCAGCCTCATCACTGCCAGCCGGGACAATCAGCAGCAGGTAATAATCAGAGGGCTGAATTAGCTCAGGGAGTCTCCTGATGATAACCCATACTCAGGCCCCTGGGAGGCAGCAAACTTCCCCGTGGAATGGATCCGGTCAATATACAGGGCCCTCAGTTCCCCTTAGAAGGGAGTCACCTACTACAACTACCCTTCTTTTCTTTTCAATACTTGAGGTTGTGATCTGTCTGACAAAGTGTAACTGGGAGACTCTCCAGGCAGATTACTTTCTTCAGTGTCATCTGCATGACCCTCTGGATCCAGGGCCTCATACCTATTCTCTAAGGGCACCTGGGAAGGTGATTGGGGTCAGGAGGGAATTTTATTACCACCCCAAGTGTGGGCCCATTTCCATTCTCCCCCATCTACTAGGTCTCCTACTTCTGCTTGATGGTAGGAGGCATGGGACTCTGATTTCTGCAGGGCTTCTCTCAGGGTTGGAAGGGTGTAACTCCACCAGTCTATTTATCTTTCACTTTCCCTAATACTCCTTAGCCTTTCTACTTCTTCCTTAAGCTCTGGTACCAGAGCAGATCATTCACCTGCTCACACTGCACGCCGGTGTCTTTTGCACTATCCTCTGATACTACTACTGATGGCTTAGTTGCTTTGATATTTTTCATATATTCGTAATCTTGCAATTCGTTAGTGTATAACTCTAAACTCCATCTACAGTGTTAGCCACTGCTTTCCCATTTTGGTGAGACGCAACAATTCCTCTCTAGGCCTGGGAATCAAGGACACCTCCCTGTCTCAGGCCCCGAGAAATGGAAACAAAAGTAATGTGGGGGGGGGAGCAAACTTAGGGTAAATGACTTCATACTTGAAGCTTTAATTGGAAGATTAACTCCCAATATGCAAATGGACCAAACTTACAAAAGTATGAAAACCCATGACCCGTCGTCCATTTTTGGGTGTAGCCCCTGGGTGGGCTTCAAGCGCCCTAAATGTATTTGAAGGCCCTTCAATAAATATAACCACTTTTTATTCCCTTAATTTTGTGTGCCCTCTGTTTTTAGGTAAGCCCATTAAGGCATCACCACCAGGCTCAGACATTCCCTACAGCCAGGGGTCTGGACAGCTGTGTCCTTCTTGGGGGATTCTGCTCGCTAGTACACTTCTACTAGCAATGGGTTTTGATCATTTGAAAACCATTGCTGGGAAAAAAGAAAGGGAAAATAAAAAAAAGACACAACTCACCACAAGGAGGGTGATTGTAACCCTGCCTGCACTAACTGCCGAGCAAAGTGCCGTTCCACGTCCTCACAGACATACCACACACCTGCTTGCCCACTCCTATTCACTGCACTTGGAGTCGCTGCCCTCCTACAGCCTTTTATAAATCGCCTGCAAATGTCCTAGACATTGCCCCTCCTTTGGCCTAAATGGCCAGCAAGAGGGCTCAGAGTCCGCTGGATCAAGAGCTCTTTTCCAAGCTATGCAAGCAAGTACTCAGTATATTGGTATAGCTGCTTGGATTTCTTTACTTTGGTTCCTCCCTCTTGGGGTCTATTTACTATTGATTCAAAAAGTCAGCCTAGGTGGTGTATGTGCTTTGTTTCCTTCAGTCTAAGTGTATGTCTCACATATGGCTTAGTGCATCTGTCATGGAATTTGTGACTCCTCTTCATAAATACGATATATAGTGTTTTAGCAATTGATAAGTTTTTAACGGACCACAAATTTTAACCTCTACAGACTGCTAAAATTCCATATAGTATGCCATGTACGTATTTTTGTTAAAGCACAGTAACTTGTATGAATATTGGCAAAATTGCAACATGGTACTGTGTTTTTTCTTTTACTAAAAGGATGGTGGTTACTATCACCTGATCTTGAAGTTACAAATGGGTTTTGGACCACCATCTCAATAACTGCTAATAGAAGAAATATTTGAAGGTTAGTCATTGTTTAAAAAAAAATGCTTTTAAATACATTGTCACTGTTTTTGGAAACAGATGGAGATTGGAAATGTTCTGTGTATCACTGTTAAAAAAAACCAAACCAAGTTCCATTTATAAGCTACTTCAGGTTTGAGTCAAATATTTTCTGATGTCAAAGGGAAATAAAGTTGCATGAACTGTTCTGCTCTACAACTGCTGAATCCTAGAGGGCCATCTGAAGAACAGTTTTAAAGTAAGCTTTAGTATTTTTCATGATTCAATCTGCCTGAAAATTTATCTGGCATAAGTCAAAGTACATAAAAGCAGAAATGAACCTAAAAACATTTTCAGAACTAAAATACCAAAGTAAATTTTGTTTCCTCAACACAGTTTCTATGCAAAAATTATTTTGTATTCAACTTATTTGATACTGCTCTATTACTCTCTGAATTTCATGTAGTTATACTGGTAATCTACAAAATGTTTTGCAAAGTGAATGAATTTATAAAATTTGTTTTAAAATGGGTATTTATAAAAAGAATTAATTTCCTATATAACTCCAGCATATCTAGTTTAAAATATGTCAAAAAGCTATGTATACAAATGTGGACGTGGTTTGGGGTTTCATTTTAGCAATAACCTGTTATTTAGCTTTAAAGATTTTTGTCTTAAGTAACAGATCTGCCAAATCTTGATTTGAGATTTCTCAAAGAAAAAAAAAAACATAAATTTTTAAAATTTACTTTCTCCATCAGAATTAATTAAAATGGCGAACTCTGTTTCAGAAGACCAGATCCACTTTTATGTGCAAGGCCTGTGCAAATGACCTGACTTCAGAGGGAAGTGTGTGCCACGTGTTTCCAGTGGAGAACAGCTGTCCCACCTAGCCTTCCTTCTTTCCTTCAATCAAGAAAGATTTGCAGTGAGGTGAGAGAAGCCCCAGAAAAACATTTTGAGACACACATGGTTGCATCTGACCTGTGACAGTTTTGGATGAGTTTGTTCCTGAGATACAAGGCAACAAACTCTGCCAAAGGTAAATGTAAGTATACGTAGTTATGTCTAAAAAATAGAAAATATGAGTGCCTACAGTGTGAGTTTGTCAGTAACTCAAAGCTGTATGTCAGAATCTTCTCTCTCCTCATAACCTGAGGATTCTATGCTCTACTTCATATGATATAATTTGCATTTCTTACCTTGTATCTTGCGGAAATATCTGAAGATGGCTAAAAGTCAAGGCAAAATAACCTTTTCTAAGATAAGAAATAGCCTAACACATTATCAATAACTGCATCACCTTTTCAGAAAAATGAATGTGTTTTAAGTACTATTATCACTGGAGACAGATTACACCTAAATACCTCATAGGAGATTTATCCTGAAACTCAAAATACAGAGCAGTTACCCAGTTTGTGATTTCCTGAAGCAGCAAAGAAATAAATTATACTAGCTTTTAGCAAAGTTCCATAACCAACGAGCATATGGTATTTGTAGGTGTTGTGTGACTGTTTAAACCCGCTGCTTTACTGACAAAAATAAAGAATGAAAAGCTTTTGCAAGTAGATTAGTCTTACTTTTGCTAAATAGAAACATCTAGATTTAAGAACTTTATTTACAGACTTTTTTCTAATTTCCATTAAGAGTGGGGTTTAAAATAAATAATTTTTAATAAATTAATAAATAAAGATTTTTAATATTTGGTTTTGCACTTAAAATTCACTACATGTAAATGTTCTTAATTTTATGCCAACCTCGTCTCTATCCCTGACAGTAGTCAGAGATCTATTGCATTGCAGAAGATCCATATTTAACAAGAATACAAGCCACTGTCTTAGTAGGGGAGCTAGACATGAATGAGGGTGAAAAAGGCTAAAAATATTTTATGGCTGTATAATTAGGTAAATATTTTAGGGTAGTGTTTCATGCATTCAGGTGTTTTACGAAGGGTTCCTTACAAATTCAAGTTATTTTTCAGCTTACTGCTCTCTCTTTACAACTATAATTTCATTTATTTTCTTTGTTGCTAATTTCTGTGCTGTGTTGATCCTCACAAAGAAAGCGCAGAAGTGCACTTAACATAGTGGTGGTGCGCATTTGTGTCATTTGATGCAGGAATAGCAGTGGAGATCTTGACTGGCAAAGTATAATACAGAGACTCTCTGCTTTAGGATAAACTGAACAAACTTGACTTAATACAAAACAGCTTTTGAAAGTAATATATACATTAATCTCTAGATAAAGAAACCAGTATACCAGGTATCTTTCTCCCTTCTTTTTTTAAGATTACAGTAAAAACAATCATGGTAGCACCAAAGCTGCTGAAACATAAATGTTTCAAATTTATTTCACTGTTATATTGCAATTACATACTGTGCTCTTTATTTGTTTTATTTATTTATTCTCTAACTAGGCTGGATGTTTGAATATCCTTTGAGTTTCTAAACCTTCTACCCTATGGTTACATGAAAGTACTTGATGGTAACTGTACACTTGAGATAATGCTTTTCCTTCTTCCAAATCTAATTGTAATGGACTTCAAGTTGAAGGACTGGTACAGCCTCAAAAAAGTAGAAGACAGAATACCTTGGTTACACTATAGAGCAAAAAATGAAATACGAATAATCTTTAAAACACTGCTTACCTTAACTTTTTCTTCCAATCTTCCTAAGCGGAGACTGCCTTCTATAATTTTCTTGAGAACACCATGATTCTCATTTTCCAAACATCTGGCCTGCAACCATGCAGTATACAAAGCTACATGTAACCATTATGTTAGTCAGGGCAGACAAAATGCATACACTGAGGGAGACACAGCAATTCCATTTTGAACTCCAACAGTCTGAAGACCCAACATGGATAAAGAGTCCTGGAAATCATTCTCATAACGGCTCATTAATAATTTGTCAACTGACACCCATAATGAATACAGTGAAACAGTATTATTCTGAAATGAAACATACTGTAAACCCAACGAATTCTGTGTTTTTCTCTGCAGATACATGTATGTATATGTAGGGATGCCATTTTTATGCATGACACTCATCCTTTAGGTCACATTTAGCAATCTGCTCTCAAACAAGCCCTTGAAATTGGCAGGGGTTTGGGGCAAGGATATTTCTAATATGGTATGCCTAATATTTAAAAGTAGATATCCCAGAGACTGAGATGTAAGAATCAGTTCCCCCAGTTTCTAGGAAATATTTATTGTGCCCAGTTTCACAATCCTGAAGTCCAGTTTGTAGTAGACAAGGATTTGAGTTGTGACACCATAGTTCTTCTAGACTTAGGAATTAACTGCTGTATCTTTTTACCCAATGCTGATGACAACCTTTGTCTACCACCAGAATAATAAGTAAAAGAAGCTTTATTTTAACAAAGTTTTGTGGAATGATTTCAGATACAATTTGAAGACAAGAGTATGAATATGGAAAATTGAAATTGTGCCCAGTATCTTGTAAAAGAAACAAAATGAGCTTACAAAAAGCCCTGAAACCTCCATGCCACAGAAGTTGTTCCAAAACTCTCAGTCAGCCTGTCAAAATGACTCCTAACCAGTAAGGAGCAATAATATGCGTATGCATCCACAGCAGAAGGTCCATATAGATCACTGGATTAAAAAAATCTTTTAAACTTGGTATGTGCCACTGCAGACCCTAAATTCATGTGAATTAAGGCTTAATTATGTTATCTCCAGAAATAAGCTTAGTTGCTTTTAATTACTCCTCTAGAAAAAAATCTTTCACTGCTCCTATGCTATTTGCTAAAATCTACTTAAATAGAGCTAAATCCTTAAGATGGAATTATAGCTTTACTTTTTGATAATTCAGATTAATAATAACTTGTGCCAGTAGCATAATTATGTGAAATATCAGTTTAGTCATATAAACTACTTAAAGGTAATTACCAAAAACACAAGATGATCACGTTCCTTAGCTATCTTCTCCACCAGCTCAATAAGGTTTGTTAGATAGTGATGGGCTGCAACTTCTTTTTCCATTGCTTCCTCCAGCTGCAGTTGTAAAAGACCTATTTTCTTCTTTAATCGTCTATAAAAGAAAAAGGAAAATCTTTAGATTGGGAATTAATAATGAGAATTTAAAAACTTGCATCACATGTGGTCAAATCAACATGTACAAGTCTCAAACAATCAAACATACTGTTAAAAATGCACTGGCTCAGAATACTGGCAGTGCTGAAAGTATCACGTCCCAATTTTTGAGGCTGTTTTTTCTTCACAATATGTTATATGAATAACAACAGTAACAATGACTGAAAAGAACAGTTTGTGCAATGGCTACAAGCTTGTATTTCTTAAGATATTAAAAAAAAAATTTTTTGCTTTTTAAAATACTGTGAACTCATCTCTAAGCAAACCAGGTGCATGAGAAGATCTGCAAATAGTGTAAGTCTTATCTAACTACACTAATAGTGTATGTCTTCTCATTTTATTTTCAGATGAGTATACCTAATGATTAATTGCTATAGCTGACTACCAACTACTAAATTAAAGATATATTCTTAATTTGCACATAAACACAGAAAAGTGAGCACGAAAACATACAAAGGTTACCAAAACTTGACAACCAGGCCTCTAGACATGACAAAGGTATGTTTAGGAAACATGTTTTTTCTGCAGCAGGTAGAAAATACACATTATGAGCAGTTAGACAATATTTTTACAGGTATTTCTGTTGTTTTTAGAAATAAAAGTATTTCTGTACAAGAAAATGTGACTGTGATAAGACCTGTTTGTCTTTTGAGTCATTTGCATCTCAGTTTCCAGGATCTTCTTGTCAGCCATGAAGTTATTTTTCTCTAAGAGCAGTTTCTTGTTTTCAGTTTGCAGTGAGGCTATCTTTCCCATTACAGCTTCGACCTCGCAGCGCTTTTTCTCTTGCTCCTGTTGTAAACAGCTGCAAAAACCAACCGTGTAGAACAGGTGTCATGTACAGATGTCCTTCACTAAAATGCTAAGTTACAGGAAGATACCCATGTTGAAGTTATGAAAAAGATACACTGAGAATGCTCAATGTTCAGTGGTGACTGAACCTCAGAGAGGTATTACAATCTCATATCAAAATCATGACTAAATTATTCAAGTAATTCCTTCTGACTACATTTTATTTAAATTATAAAAATATGTATGCCAGATGTAATCCCTTCGTGGCTTTTTTCTGCCAAAGAAATTACTAGCAATGACAAAATACAAGGTCTGAGGGTTTCTCAGGATGGCACTGTACCACAAAACAGCAACCTGCACTCTCCAAAGGCTTGAAAGCATACAAATTTACAGAATGTCTTCAGAGAAACATTACTCTGCAGACTATGCTGCATGGCAGCACTTTTGAGTTGTGCTGTTTCGTTTAATTTCCATATTTTAACAACTGGAGAAACTTAGAACTTGTAGTTCAGAATTTCAGGATCCTTTAGACATGTTCCAAAAATGGGAACACAAGAATGAGAATGTTTTAGATATAGTATTGATAGAAGCAAATAGATTTGACAAAAATGGTATTATTAATGCCTCCTCTTCTGGTATTTAAAATACCATTAGCAGTACGTACTCTATGGTAAAAACAGTTCTACCAATGTTTCTAGAAATGGGATTTCCTTTTGTAATTTTAAATGCTTCTATAAACCAAGACATTATTTTTTAAATACTCCTTTCCCTTTCTTTGTGCTTTGATAGTTACCTTCCTGGATTACCAGCAGATGTTTCCACTGGCCTCCGACCTACAGAGCGCTACATATGCAGATGTGGGCATGTGCATGCTTTGCACCAATGCTTCTCTGTGCACCATATGTAAACTCATACCTTTTTAAATCATTCACCAAAGCCAAGTGCTCCTCTGCTGTTATTCTGCTATCCATTTTGGCTTTCAGTTCTTCACATGTAGAACACAAAGCTTCCAGCTGCTTCTGGTACTCTGCTAT
>VWPU01000194.1:0-35254 GCA_013398955.1 Callaeas wilsoni | reverse complement strand
AAAAGCCATTCTTGTAGGTGCTCTAAGACTCGTCCCAGCTGACAGGTGTATCTCTGTGGTTCCTCTGGATGACAGTCCAGCCTCCATTCTCCCTGTTCATCTCACAGTACACCACAATGGTTTGCTGTCCTGTGGGCTGGATGATGTAGATGCCACTGCGGCTGCTAGCAGGGAGCTCACTCCAGTCTTTGGGCCAACCTGGGGCATGAGAGAACATTAGAGAACCAACACACAACACCCCAGTCTGTTGGGTTGCTGTCCCTGCAACCCTGGCATCCACTGCATCCCCAGGGTCAGGAAGGAGGAAACCTCATTCCCTTAGCATTGGACCCTGTGGATGGCTGTGAAAGCCCAGCTTTGCTCGGAAGGGTCATATTCTGTGGACTTGTGGCATGTAAGTAATGGCAGCAGAATCCTCTGAGATCACAGAATCCCAGAATGGGTTGGCTTGGAAGCAACCTTAAAGCCCATCTTGTTCCACCCCCTCTGCCACGGCCAGGGACACCTCCCACTAGATTGAGTTGCTCCAAGCTCTGTCCAACCTGGACTTGGACACTTCCAGGGATGGGGCAGTCACAGCTTCTTTGGGCAACCTGTGCCAGGTCCTCACCCACCCTCATTGTGTGCCACTTCTTCCCCATGTCCAACCTGACCCCACCCTCATTCAACGGCCTTCCTGTTTGGAGGAGCACTTGGAGTTCTGCTGAGGCACTGGGCTGGCTGCTCCCCAGGGTGACTGCCAATCCGCCACCACTGTGCCTTCATTCCCTACACCCCTCCCTGTTCCCTGGGGGATGTGGGTCCTTACTGCTGCAGCCCTGTGTCTGTTGAGGATCAGCTGCCCAGTTCCACTGGATGATCCCTCCAGCTTTATCTGCATCAGGAAAACAAGGATTGAGAAGAGCAGCCCTGTGCCACAGCACAGAGGTAAGTCCAGCCCTCACAGGTTATTATTTCCAGCACTGAGTTTTTTGTAGGGCATTTCAATGATGCACATTTCTCTTCCTGTGTGGTAGTTTTTGGTTGGAAAATCTTCAAAGGGATCAGAGACTAGGAATGAGAATGCTGCAGCCATTAAGCGGCTGCCTATTTGCTCCTCTCATCAAGGAGCAGACGGCATATCCGAGTAGAACCATGGAATCATGCATGGTTTAGGATGGAAGGGACCTTTAAAAGACCACCTAGCCCAAGCCCCCTGCTATAAGCAGGGACACCTTCCACTTGAACAAGTTGCTCAGGGTACTAGTGATGAGTAGAAGGATGTACAGAGAGAGAAGGATTGAGAGGGAAATAGACCATAGGTACTCTCAGACCAAGATCAAACTGCTGGGAGCTGTTGCTGTGAACCGGCTTTTCAGTGATGAAGGATTCATATGTTCATTCAAAGAGCTCCCGAAACCTTCAGAGTGTGGGGGAGCTCACAGCTATGAGAGAACAATGCTCTGTTTAAGAGAAATCCCAGCACTCATCTCAGTAAGACTGTTTCCCTGAGAGCCTCTGGAATTGTAACCTCCATCAGTGGTGTGATGAGGTTTTGGGACCATTTAGCCATGTGCAAGCTTCAGAAAGCATTTTGGTCAGTCACTTATACAAAGTGTCTCTGAAGTTTCAGGGCTGTGAATGAACTATACAAATATATATGGAAGAGAATATATAAAGGAAGATAAACAGTCTGTCTAGAAAAGGCTGCCACATACAATCTTGTCAATAACAAAGAAGGTTGAATTACAAAATCTGGTGATGTTTGGTTAAGATATTCAATTAGAGGAAGATTTGATCAGGATCCTTTTATTCCACAAGAGTGTTTTCCACACCTCCCTTTCTGTGCAGAGGAGATATTTGGATGAACAGAGTTAAGGGATGTAAGACATTCATGATTTCATCTAAATTTGCTTTCAATCTTTCCAGGTTTTCAATGTGCAGAGCAAGAAGCGAGGATAGAAGGGCCAGCATGGAGGTGAAGAACAGAGGACTGTGGTGATGAGCAGCTGGAGAAATAAGATACGGAGTGAATCTGGGAATGTGAATCCTCTGGCAGAGAACTGATGAGTTGGTTTGTGGCATCACTGGTACCTAAAGATACTCAGGAGGGATAAACAAAGCACAGGGACCTAAGACCTTGGAAAGAACGACAGAGATGCCTAGTGGAACAGAGAATTCATCCCATCCCATCCCATCCCATCCCATCCCATCCCATCCCATCCCATCCCATCCCATCCCATCCCATCCCATGCTGTCTCTGTTGGGACCCTGTGGAGTGGGGAGCCAAGTAGGTCTGGTCTGGTGGCAGCATGGCCAACCCTGATGTTATATAGGGCTCATTGGTGAGGTGAAGCAGCTGATCAAATAGCAGTACTCATCTATTCCTGGAAATTTATGGTCTGTTTGTCCTCTGCAGGTACTGTGGATGCTGAAATGCTGTTAGCAGGGAAATTTTCTCTTCTTGCATTCATTCTGTGAGAACTTTTCCTTTGCTGTGTAAGCTATGTAAACAATAGATAGGGTTTTTGTAAATAGCATTCATATCTGGTATCTTCTGACCTTGTGTACATTATATTAAGAAAAGACATTTCTAAGTGGGTGTCTGAGATTTTGACCAATCACCCTAGGAGAAGTGTAAGCACTGTTCAATTGCTTTATAGAACTAGAATATATAAATGGTATTGTAAATTTAATACATAATTCATTCCTTGCTCTAACTCCTACCTCGCTGCATCTCTGACCCCCTGCTTAAAAGCCCACAATTCAGGTACCTCTGCTCATGCACCATCTGTTGTTTGTCTGTGGTAAGGGTTCCCAGCTTCTGGGGTTCACACAGGATTCCACGAAACCAAGAAAAGCTCCTGATAACACCTACCAGGACCATGGCAGGGGCCCCTGGGGTCAGCCAGCAGGTCAGGGGGGAGGACCTGCTGGTGCCGCCCAACCACTGGATGAAAATGGGGACCGAAAGCAGAGGAGAAGAAAGAAGAGACTCCAGTCTGGTGCTGAGGATTTACCAAAATACCCTGCACAGATGTGACCCAACAGCTACCGCTGCTGCCTGATGCACTGGCCATGAGAGAACGGAGATGCTCTCTCAGAAAGCACCCAGGCTGGGGTGATGCCCACCCACACACAACGGGGGAGAGCAGGTCAGCAGAGCCCTCTTGAGCCTGTTTCTCCTCCTCAGGACATATGGGATAAGGGCAGGGAGTGTAGGGAAAGGGGCACTGCATGACCACCAGGTTTTTGCTCAGAGCTGCCACAAAGCATCCAGGGGTCAGGGATGACCCCTGTGAAAGGTTGTTGACCTTGGCCCCAGCCTCTGCTGATGGAGAGCACAAGGTATCTGCCTGCAGCCCGGCTCTGTCAGTGAGGTGAGGTTGTCAATCCAAACAGCAGAACTCACCCGTTCCTGGAAATTTATGGTTTGTTTGCCTCCTTCCACAGAAACCTTTTCTCAGGTGCCAGCTGTTGTGCTTCAGTGATAACAGTTTTCAGCTGCTGGTGTTCACACAGAATTCCACAAAACCAACAAAAGCTACTGATAAGGGCTTTTCTCAGAGTTGTTAATACTTACGGGGTTTGAAGTCAAGCCCTGTAGAGACATTCTGTCACCTGGCCATGCCAGAAATCTCTGTTAAACACCCTCCAGGTCTGTCTGCCCTCACCCGGTGCATCACTCGAGGGTATACTGTGCTCTGACATTTCACATGGGATTCCACACACACTGAGCAGCAAAAGTGCCTCATCCCCAGCCCTGACCCCTGCTTCCAGTGCCATATATAACCAGGGACTGTAGCATTTGTCTTAGACACATTTCTGGCAGCCCAATTTCCAAACAGATGAGAAGGGTCTCCCCAGTCCTTCCAGCAGCACTGCCCAATGCCACACAGGAGCAGGGCTGGCTTTCTGCATCCACCTGGGCACCAAGTACAGCCCCAAAGCTGAGGTGCCAAGCTGTGCCTGACATGCCAACCTATGGGCACTGGGGTGGCCCTGGCTGCTGTTACCCTTTGGTGACATCTTCATCCTACAGCTATAAGAGAGGTCCCTGCAGCCAGGACCCCATGGTGACCCCCCCCCAGCACTGCTGACCCTTGAAGAAGCAGTGACAGGGCACGGATGAACTTGGAAGTGTGAGCCCAGCCAGCGTATCTGGAGGTCGCAAAGGGAGCTGAATTATAGAAGGAGAGAGAAGAAGGGACTGAGCCTCCCCCAGATGGGGACCTGCATCTGTCCTCTGCTCCAGCCCTGCCCTCACTGTGGGACCTGCTGCCCAGGGAACCATCATCTCCCAGCACAGAGAGTGTACTGGAGCCAGCTGGACACCCAGTGCTGGTGATGCACAGGGGTACAAATTGTTCCACCAGGACCACAGTGGGAGCTGGAGGTCAGATGGCAGGTCAAGGGGGAGGACCTGCTGGTGCCACCCAAGCACTGGATGAAAACGGGGACTGAAAGCAGAAGGGAAGAAGGAGGAGACACTGGCACAGTGCTGAGGTTTTACTGAAACACCTTGCACAGATGTGACCGAATAGCTGCTGCCTGATGCACTGGCCATGAGAGAATGGAGATGTTCTCTCAGAGAGCACCTGGACTGGGGTGATGCCCACCCACACAGAGTGCGCAGAGAGCGGGTCAGCAGAGCCCTCCTGAGGCTGTTTTTTCGCCTCAGGACATATGGGATAAGGGGAGAGTGTTGTGGAATAGGCACCGTATAACACATCGAGGCAGAGAGTGCAGTGTTGCCACAAAGCATCTAAGGATCAGGGATGGCTCCTGGGAAAGGTTGTTGACCTCAGCCCCAGCCTTTCCTGATGGACAGCACAAGGCATCTATGTCTGCAGCCCAGCTCTGGGGCTGATGTCTGGGTAGCTCTGCAGGGAGGGGGCTGAGACAGACCCAGCTGTCACAGAGGTGTCGTGTCATGCTGGGAGCTGGGGACTCTTAACAAACCACTTCCCATAGGTGTTATTCTCTTTGATCTCCAAGTGACACTAATCTTCCTTCCAGTTCATGCTCCAGCCCTTCTCTTTGCCTTTTCCCCCTCCTTCAGCTACTTATTGACCGGCAGCAGTTGGTAGATCTCCAGGACGATTTTAACTCCTGGGCAGATACAATGAATTGCAGGTAATAAACGCCCTGCAGCTGGGAGATTTGGATTACTTTATTTTTCCTCAAGAATAAAATCTTGAGGCCTCTTTGTGTAATCTTGAGCAAAGATAAGCCTCCAGATGGGCACACAATGATTAATGATGTGAGATAACATGCTCACACAGAGGAGGTGTGTGTAGGGACAGACTTGGAAGTGAAGGGATAGGGCCCAGCATGGACCTGGGAGCAGCAGGACTGGCCAGCAGCACAGCAGTGATGGATGAGTTCTCCTCCTCTTTCTCATGGCTTCTTTCCGGCAGGACTTGCAACTCCAGGGAGTACAAGCAGAAATCCAGGGTGGGGGGATAGCAGTGGGGACCAAGTGAGTGAGAATGGATGAGTGTGTCCAGCATCCATCCCACTCCTTTCCACCCTGTTGTTTCTTTCTGGTTTGCTGCTGCTGCTGGGCTGTTTCCTGCATCCCTGTGAGCTGCATCCTCTGCACCTGGAGCACCAGGTCTTACACAACAAGCTCAAGTACAGTGCTTTGAACCATTTGCTCTGGATGTCCTTACACAGATTTACTTCTTTACCATAAAAACATCCTTTTGCCTCTAGACCTATAGATAAAAAAACCCGCAAACCACTTTTAGGAGAAACATGAGAAAATGTAAGCGTAAGCTGCTGCATGGTGCTGATCAGGAGGTGACAGAGCCATTTCTCACCTTGCTTCAGCCCTGCAGGGGCTGTTACAAAGCTGCAGCTCCCACTACCCTGGGAGCCCCTTGCTCCTGACTGTGCCCTGGCTTTGCCTTTCCTGCTTAAGCATCCTGAAGGCTGCTCAGGGATCCCGATGGTAGGCAGGGGTTGCCCAGGGATCTTGATGGTGATGGGTACTTTCCTCCCCAGGGCTCCAGGCTGTGGCACCCTGGCTCCACCAGGACCTTGTCCTCCTGCCCACTGTGGTGGGTGCATGGGCCCAGTACATGTGATCAGTTCCTAGGGCGATGGGTGTGGGCACTGGGCAACAGCCAGGTTAGGGTGCAGCTACAGGGAGTGGTGGTACAACAGCTGCGAGAATGTCCTGCTCAATGCTGTACGGAAAACCACGCTATGAAAAGCCAGTGTCCATAAAAGAGACAGAGGAGCCCTGCAACTTCATTCGAATAAAGGGAGAAAGTCCACTGGGGCACACATCCACGGGGTTTTCCCTCTCTCAGTTTTGGAGGACACAGCCTCCTTTGGTCCTAAACTCCCAGCCATATGTTGCTGTTGCCAGAACGATTTTTGCTTTTACATATTCTCTATATTCTTAACACATATATTCTAGGTCTATTGTTGTATAGTTATATTGTTCCTAGCTAGGCCCGGTACTTTTCCCCACCCTGAGAGGCAGAAAGACAAAACACCTTCCAAGGCCCTTATTCTATCTTGCTTATTCCTGAGAACCAAGGCTGAGACCACCTCTTTGAGACAGATTTTCATAAACAAAGTTTAGTTCCCATCTGAGGGGGGGTGGGTTTAGAAAGGGGTTGAACTGGGGAGGAATTGCCTCACCACTTGTGCTCCTAATTGGTGATTTTTGTCAGTTATACTAATTTGCTAAACTTATAAAACTTTATTCACCCCATGGTGGGGAGGGGGGCATTTAGGCATTTTCCGTACCTGCCCCTTGGAGTCCTCCAATAAAGACCAGCCTTTATATTAGCTCCTAGACAAATATTATCTTGAAAGTGTGTTGTTTCATTTTGAGGTTCTTTATGGCATCATTGCCTTCTTCCTTTCCCCACTGGCTGAGGTACTAGGAAGATACAGCCTTCCTGAGCTACCTATCACATATTCCTCCCTTGAACCTGTCATTTTCCTCCAAAGTTCAGAAACTCAGGCTTGTGCCAACCCATTTGTCTGTTTCAGGAGTCAAACTGTCTGGGTTCTGCAACAAACCTGTGTCTTGAAGGTGGTAGAGACATTAAGACCAATTTCAAAGAGGTTAACACCCGTACCCTGACCCATGGAATTGTTTGTAAAGACATCAACACACATCTTTCCTATCAATGCCAAAAACTACACTGTTTGGCTGGAATTCTGCGATAATGGTGACTGTGCATCCTCCTTCATCCTGGTCAAACCCACAGACAGACGTGCGCTCACTGTGCCTAGCCTCCTGGAGTGGGGGAGGGGGGGTGTTGGGTGTGTATGCGCCACCGTGCCCAGTGTTAAGGAAACTTCCCACTGTGATCATTCACGACACTCTCTGTCAGTCACACTCCCAGAGACTCTCATTGCGGGGACGAAAGCCACTGCACGGCGGGCAGCTTCAGAGAGCCAGCGTGTCTGTGCTTTGACTCCACACACACCCCACTCACACGCAGTCAGACCAGGTTGCCTTACCGGTTCAACTCCAGGTTTCCTTTAGCAGAGTCTCAGCTGTGTCGGTTCCATAAAGCCATTTATTCACGGCGCAGTAAGACAGAAACAGCTCGAGGCACCACTCCAAGGAGGACCCCCAACAAAGGAACCTCCGGGCTTTTCTACCCTCACAGTCTACTCACACACAAGTTTCGCTCTTCCTCCTGAGGCTTCCGCTCCTGCTGTCTCCCAGTGTCCATACAACTCACTGACGACACCAGTCTTAGTCCCTTTTATCCAAAAGATCGGCAATTCCCGGCTTCTGCGGTGTCTCTCAGTGTCCATTCACCTGGCTGGTGCCTCCTGTCTTCGTGCCCCTTGTTAACCAAAAGGTTGGCAGTTCATGGCGTCTTGTCTCTGGCTCCCACCCACAGCTCAATCTGCATCTCAACCTGCAGATTGAAAATCCAGCTGCACCAGATGTATTCCTCAACATCCAGCTCGGTGCCCCGTTCCCTTGCCAGTCCCGGTGCATATTCTGCTCTGCCCACGGCTTCTGCTCCATCACCAGCCGAAACACAGCAGTGCTGGGGCTCTGGAGCTATCATCCAAAGCACTGGGCACATGGGCAGCTTCACCCACTGCTGCGGTGCTGGCCGGCACTGGGGCACAGGTACTGGTCTGGGGTGGGTGCACCCACTCCCATCCTAGGGGACACAGTGCCAGTTCCCTTTCCTCACAGTCGGTGAACCCTGCTTTACTCAGGCCCCACTCCCTTCCCAGGCCCTGCACAGCCCACAGCTCTGCTACCCACAGGGGGAGGAATCAGCTCCAATAAACCCTGGAGCCAGACTTTGCTGCCTCATGTCTACCTGTGCAGCAATGCTGCAAACACAGGAGCAGTCATACTGCAAACAAACACAGGAGCAGTTGGGGTTCTGGGAAGGAACAGTGTTAGATGCTCGGGGGCACCATGTTCAGGCGGGGTCCCATTTGCTGCAATCCTGTCTGAGTCCATCGTTGCTCTGCTCCATGCCATGGCTGGGGAAGCTGGAATTCCAGCCCCACCCTGCTGCAAGGGCTGGGGGAAGAAGGGTGCCCCCTAAGGGATGTCAGGTCATTGTGGAGGATCCATGCAGTGGGGATCCACCCCTAGGGTGGTGCCTGGCGTCTATCAGCAGCCCAGGACTGGGTGCTGGAAGGTGATGCTCCAAGGCCCCAGAGAGTTGGGGGGACCCAGGGTGAGCTGGGGTCTTGGGTCAGCCCCACAGTTCTCAGTCTAGGCTCCCAGCAGGGGGAGAACAGGGACCACAGGGCTTTTGGGGATGAGAGGGCACTGCATCCTGGCCAGGGCTGTCCAGCCACAGTGTGGGTGACATTTGGTGGCCAGGATGCACCAGGACCTGGCAGGCCACACCTGGATTTTGGCCAGTGACCAGAGAGCCCAAGGGGCTTGGGGACAGCACCTCCTCCTCAGTAAGCCAGACCCGCATTTGCTCAACGTGCCTGGTGGCGATGCGACTGTGTCCTGTGCCAGGATGGGCACACGGGAGTGGGGCACAGCAGGAGCACCGGGTGACACCGCTGTGAGTGCCCAACCTGCCCAGCCTGGGGCTAGGGTGTTCCCCAGCAGAGACCAGACAGACCTTCATCCCTGGGGTTTGTCAGTGCTGGGAAAAGCTCTCAGAGCTGCTCATCCTTCCCTGGAGCACCTGCAGCATCAAAAACCTGCAGTTCCTTCATTTAAATGTCACCATGTTTTATTATAATTAATCTCCTATTTGATATTTTCCTTGGAATCCCACAAATCTTTTCAAAAGAAACCTGGCCCTGCCCTAGCCTGATGCTTATTCCATATTGGTCTCTACAGCCTGCTAGAGGTGTAGAGCTGGATTTGCAGGTGGTTGTTGTTGTTGTTGTTGTTGTTGTTGTCTTCTAGACACAGGATTTTACTGCAGGGTTTAGCAAGTACTGCACTGAAAGCCCATGTGGGGAGAAATACCTCTCCAGGTGTAGGTGTCAAGGCCACATCTTCAGAAATGGGACTAATTCAGATTTACTAGGAAATAAGGAATCTTTATGCTTTTCGCAACCCTAGCTGAGGAGGGGGTGATGGAAACCCTGAAGATGACCAGCCCTGGAAGTGTTCAAAAAACATGCAGATGTGGCACCAGGTAATGTGGGCTAATGGTGGGCTTAGCAGTGCTGTGGGATGGTTGGACTCAAACATCTTAGAGGGCTTTTCCAACCTTAATTATTCTGTGATTCTATGGTTCTAAGAGAAAGGGATTATTTATACAGTTCAGAATAAGGACATTTTCCTGTGATGCACATCAAGGGATTGTGTTTCCAAACCATGTTTTATTCACTGGAGCAGAAGTGCAGGGTTTGCAAGGTGTCAGCCTTGTTCTAATGCAATTAAACCAAAAATAGCTCAGAGGGAAGAATCCTGCAAGGGAAACAGAGGAGCTCTGCAAGAGAGATGAAAGACAAACCCCTTGTCAGCCCAGGCTGTGTCCTACTGCCCCCTGCTCCTCTCTCCCAGCAAAGAGTGGCCCAGCAGGACTCTGCTCTAGCCCCACGCCCAGCACAAGCAGGTGCTGAGGTAGCCCTAGCAGTAGGTGGTGGGTTTGATGAGGACGGCCGAGGCTCTCCAGTTCCCCTGGCACAGGTTGCCCCATGTCATGCCCCCTTCGAAGTTCAGATGCACAGAGTAACACGCCAAGTACCACCACCCACCGCCAGAGCTGGCAGCACAGTTCCCCCTAGAAGTGTCCTGATCCCGATCTTTAGCAGAGAACTTCATGTTGTTGTGCATGGTGGTCGTGCCCTTGGAGGCCATGGCATCCTCCGCTGTCCCCAAGTGCGCTCCCAGCCTCAGCTGGTAGCCCTGAGACTCGTCATCCAGGCTGAACAGGTTGTAGTCTACAAACTTCATGTTATTTGAAGCATCCCAGATGACAAACCTGACCTGGTAGACCTTCTGCCTGGTGATCTGGTGGATGTACTCAGTGCCCAGCCAAACTCAGTGTGCACATTCCAAAAGCCATTCTTGTAGGTGCTCCAAGACTCATCCCAAGAGATCACTGAGCTCTGCCAGTTCCTCTAGATGACAGTCCAGCCCATCTGCCACACTCATCTCACAGTACACCACGATGGGGTGCAGTCCTGTGGGTTGGATGATGTAGACGCCACTGCGGCTGCCAGCAGGGACCTTGCTGCAGTCCCTGGACCAGCCTAGGGCAGGACAGAGGAGGATTGAACAAGCCCAAGGCACAGACCTGTGGCTGGTTCTGCAAAACCAAGACATTACCAAGCCCTGCCTGCCCAAAGAGCACAGATGAGGCAAACCCCATCTTCACCTGAGCTCACAACGCCCACCTCCTTGTCGTGCCCACAGTTGTCGTCTCCCCATGCCCGCGATGAGCACTCACTGGAGGAGCCTCTCCATCCTGTTGCAGTTAATGTTTTCCAGCCACATAGTCCCAGATCCTCTCCTAGAATAAACACTGCCTGGGGCTGATACTGCGTTCCCAGCCAAGCTGCCTACACACCAGAGGCATCTGTTGTGTCCCAAGAGTCATCACACAGCGTCCCCCACATGCTGCTGTACCAAACCTCTATCCATCCCAAGCACTGGTTGGAGCCATTCACCAATCCTGCAAGTCCCTCCGAGAAAAAGGGCTCAAGGAGCTGTCAGTGTGTGGACACAGACACCATGAACAGGCTCGAGCAGAGGCAGGTCTGAACATGGCTTTAGAAAGGCAGAGTCAACACCAGACTGAGTGTGACAAGAGCAGTTAAACGAGGGATTTAGCAGGAGTTAAATTAAAAATGTTATCCAAGTTCTCTAACCCTATCCTTTTTTCTCCCTTATATCCATATGTAAGCATTGTGATGAGCTTTGGTACTTACCTTTCTGGTGTCGTCAACATCTGCACATCGTTGTTCTCTACCTGCACCTGGCTAGGTTTGTGATGTCACCCCTTGGCACAGAAAGCACAAGGTCACTGCAGGGACACAGGCACTCCCCACAAGGACATTTGAGTTTGCCAGTATTAGTGGTAAAATCAAGTTCTCCAGATGAATCCTTGTTATTCCAAACCCAAGGGTGGAAAAAATAAGATGGTACAGATGTTCCCCCATCATCCCAGAGACATCTTCCAAATAGGCACTTCTAGCACCCTTTTACTTTTAAGCCAGTGAGTTTTTCACATGTACTCATGGCAAGTGCAATCCCACAGCAACATAGATGCCAGGACTCATCAGCTCAGCAGAACAGCATTTGCTTTGCAGCACTGCAATGCTTGACAACAGCATCCTCTTCCCTCTGCCCATAGCTTGGAAATATTTTGAGGTCATGGCTACTTGTCTCATGAAATACCTTCCTAGGTGTTAGGCAGCAAAGTGACTTTTCTTCCTACCCTGTCCTAACAATTTTTCTATGCCTACAGGCTTGGCAGGTCTCGGACAGCCCCAATAGCAGCAATTACTGCCCTTTCCAGTTTCCCACACCACAGGGAAGAGCCTGCAGGTCCTCTGTAAACTTTCCTCAGGAGGAATTCAGCAGTGTTGTGGTCCAGCTCCATGATCCTGCAGTGGCAAGAAGTGATGGGTGGCCTAGGAGAGGCTTTGGTTCCTAGGGAGCCTGAAGCAATTCTTCAGCAGCAACACAGACACCATGCCAGGAGGAGGCACCATGTCCCTCAGCTGGGGTCACCAAGCTTCCCCAGAAAGTGAAAACTGATGGAATAGCAGTTTGACATTGTCTCCCCTTGGCCAGCACTGAGTGCTGCAGGGAGAGCTGTGGGATTGGGCCCTTGGATGGGTGTCTCTGGTTTCTCTCAATTCCCCAGTCACGGAAATACAGTGTGTGTGAGTGAGCTTCCCTGCCCATTCCTCAGCCTAAAAAAGTTGCTGGTTTTAGGCCAGAGCAATTTCTTACCATGTAGAAGACAGCAAAGAGAGGGGAGAGGACCCTTTCCCAAAGGGAACCTTGGGTACCAAAGGAAAGGTGGTCTGGTCAGGTGCAAAGGCCACCTCTAGGCTCAGAAGCCTACAGCACCCTACTTTTTGCCCATATGGGTACAAAGGAGTTCCCAGCACATGCAGGATGTCCCATGGCTGTGACTGAGCCAAGGCAGGATTTCCCCTTGAAGACACGCAACTGCGAGCAGGTGTTTTCTACCAGGAATTTGGGAGGATTAGAGTTGAGCTGTTGAGTAGGGTTTGCTGTTGCGCACTCTCGGTGCAGCTGCCTGTGCTGCAGTGCCAGTCCCGAACCCTTGACTCAGGAACTACCGAAATGTGCTAACAGGGATGGCATTAGTGGCTCTGATAGTGAAACTGTGACTGAAAATATATAAGGATGTATATTTGCATCTGAGATGGCCATGTACTGCTTGAGCAAGACCACCAGCCCAAAAACATGCTTCAGGCTCACAGGTATGGAGTAAAGCCAGAGCCTTTTGGTCCAGTTCAAATGTTCACTGATGTTAGAAAGGAACAATTTTCCATCTGGCATCTGGATTAACTCCAGGCTGGAGCAAGAGAGCTGACTCGGACACACCTGGAGATGTCATCACCAGCAGCAAAGAGGAAGAGCATCTGCAGATGTCCCACGGAATCTGCACCTGTTGTGTGTGCTATATTAGTACCCCGGCGCACTGGCTGAGCTAGGATAGCTGCAGCTTGTCCAGACATGCCCAACACAAAGGAGGAGCATTCTGTGGCACCTTGGTGCCTCGCTGGCTAGCTTCCTTGCCCATGCGATGGAAGGCACGTAGCCTAGCGCGCCTGGAGCTTATAGATAGCCCGTGCGTGACCAGGAAATTAATGAGCCAGGTGGCTCCCTCGGCCGGTATTCCAAGGGTTTATTGTAGAAGCGCCTTCGAAGGGGACCGGAAGCGAAGAGAGAAGAGCAGTAGCCCGAGCGGGCTTAAAAGGGATACAGGGAAGGGGGTGGGGATGACATAGCAATGACCTATAGGAAGAAGGGAAGGGCGGGACAGGTCTGGTTACCTTTGCTTAGGAGATACAAGGGGTGTCTGTCCACTGTCAATCAGACAGACCGAGCCTACATGAGGTCACAGGAGTTCAATGGGAGAAGCCATCCTCACGGAGGGGGATTTTACCCTTTGGCGCCAGCCCACCAAACCTCTTTTTCTGGGCTCTGTGGCCCCTTGGCCATTACTGTGGTTAGTTCAGTCACCCCAACAGTGTGCTATGAGCCAGGAGCTGGGCAGTGCTCACTGCCTCACTAGGAGAGGGTCAGTGTTGCTGGGGATGTTTGGGGACATTCCCTGGAAGCCTGTTGTTTTCCCACCCCTGGGAGCTCCTCAGGCACTGCTCTGCCCACCCCACCAGGATCCTGCCTGCCTAGCAGGGACACGATGTCACCTCAGCATCAGGCAGGTAGCCAGTTCCATTGGAAGTGATTGACTGAAACCATTCAAGGAAAATAGTGACAGAAATGTTATCAGTCTCCTTGGAATATATCAAAGCAGCATCAAGCTTCTAATAGAATAAGTACCGTAAGCTCTCCTGCACATAGGAGCAGTAACGGGGTATGGCTTTATGCAGGAGATGGTTTGATGTATCTGGGCCATTTCTAACTAAATCCTCCCTGAAGTCCCCTCTCTGTGGCTCTTCCAGCTCCTTCAGGATTAATCAGCTCTCTCCCTTTTGTCTGAAAGACACAAGGCTGCTTGCAGCTCCAAATGCAAAGCCTTGCAGGAGTCCCTTCTGGGGAGCATCAGTGGGGACAGCAGGGTGGCAGCCTTCACCACCCACTCACAGCTGTGTCCTGCTTCCAAGTCCTGTGTTATTTATGGAGGCTCTTGCCAGCACAATGCCCAGACAGCTGGCACCAAGTCTAGCATTGTGTAGTCCAGCAGGCACTGGGATGACAGCGATCCCTGATTTTGGATCCTGGCAGCTACCTGGGGTGAGGGGAGAGGCATGTTATGACCCACATGGCCAAAGTCACATTTAGGATCAAATCGACCTTGGAGCACCTGAGGCAGAGTTGGCTTCTGCTGGTTCACCAGCCCAGAGGAGCAGTATGGGATATCTGGGAAGTCTGGATTGCCATGGGAAGGATGGGGAAACTGAGAAGTTGCTTGAAGGTGTAGGAACACAAGAGGAAATAGTTTTCAAGCACAGATCCCAAGAACAGCTGACAGATCAGCAGGACACTGTGCCCAGAGATTTGACACATTGACTCCCTCCTGTGTGAGTGCACAGAGTCCATGACTCAGAGAAGGGCTTTGCAAACCACCACGTCAAACACCTCCAAGTGTGTTTGGAAGCTGCTAGGAACATCATCAGTGCAGCACTTCCTCAGGAGCCCTCAGGCCAGGCAAGCCAGGGCAGGAGCAAGACCAGCAGCATGGCCAGACTGGACAGACCCGCATGTCATCTCTCCCACCACTCACCAACTCCTCAATCTCGCTCTCTAAACACCCATGTACCAGGCTTGCAAATCTGCTTTTGTCTCTGAAGAGGGAAAGTCTGAGAACATGTCCAGGGATGCAGCTTCATCTCCTACCTGTATTCAACTCATTTGCTCAGATAAATCCCCTTAGTTCCTCCAGGGTTTAACAGGAGTGGAAGGTTATTTCAAGCGAGTCCATATGCTTCTATTTCCTCTATGTACACTGCTGGTGAAGGTGAGGGAGGATGGGGACTGTGGGGAAGGGCAAGAGCAGTTGAGGGCTGTAAGTGAGGAGCAGGGGGTCAATGGAGATTTCCATCATGTGTTTCCTGCTGGAATGCTAAAGGCACCAGCCATGAATGAGAAGAGGCAGCCAGTGCTAAAGCTTCATGACAGTGGGCCCCATCCTCACAAGGACGCTTTCATCTAGCTGTGATTAAAGCCTTCACACCTGGAGGAGCTGAAGCTGCATGGACCTGGCATCTCCAGGTCCTCTATGGTGATAACTACTTGACAGTGACATCAACCCATTGCTGGAGTTTGCACCATCAATATGCACCCAGGAACACCTGCCTGCTGAGCAGAGACTGTTCTCACAGCTCACCACCCCAGCTTTGGTATCTCCCAGAACAGGACAGATCACCAGACCCTGCAAATGTGGCCACTTCCCTCCCAAGCAGAGCCAAACAGGCAGCCCATGATGGGATTTTCCTCTTCAGGCAATCTCTGGTGAGTCTGGAGAACAGCTGCACACACTGTCTCAGCGCAGGACTGCCATCTCCTGGGCAATGGGAGACCATATGCAACAGCCTTGGAAAACCATCCCGGAGTAACTCAGAGCTCTTGAGGCTGAGAAGCTGCTGCGATGGGCAGGTACTGCCCATGAAGACAAACCCAACCTTTGGGTGCCTCAGCAGCAGCTGCAGGGTCAATGAACAGCTCTCTGGTCAGTGTGCGTTTAACCTGTGCCAGGAACTACACACAATTTCCCAGCCTGAAAAATGACTGGGGGACACCAGACCTGTACCAACACTGGAGGGTTGCCATGCCCAATGGTTTGCATGGAGGAACAGGCACATGCCTCCACGGTGGATGTGCAGGGACAGGCAGCTCACCCTCCCACCCCTCCCTGTGGTCCTGCCTCACTCAGCTCCCTGCCCTGCCTCTAGCTCCTCCGAGGCTGCTCCCTACCCAAGGACCAGCCCTGTGCCTGCTGCTCCCCTCTTTGCGTGCTACCACTCCCCAGGGTCAGACTCCTGATGTGTCCCCACAGTGTCGGAGCTACAGAGTGGCCATATTCACTCAACACTGCCTTTCAGCTAAGCATGTTCTTCCCATATTATACTGCTCCCCAGGTCTGTACTGGCTCCCCATTCTCCCTCGGGTCATTACACTCCAGTTTTCCTTCTCCCCAGCACTTTGCCTTGCAGCCCAGAGAGGCAGACATACACCACACAGAATTTCAGCTCAGACACTCTAATTTCAGCTTTGGTACTCCAATTTCTGACAAAATAACATGGAATGAAGCCAGGCTCTATGTGAAGAACCTGTTTCACTGGCTGTGAGCTGACTGTGCTTTCAAGCAACTCCTACAGCACCTAACAGGGGTAATGGGAATCCTCACCAACCATTCTTACACTCACTGATGGATTTACGGCATTAAGTATCTGTTCTGGTACTAAACAGAAGCACAGCATCATGGGATGGGATAGGTTGGAAAGGACCTTAAAGGTCATCTTGTTCCATCCCCATCATGGACAGGGACACCTTTCACTAGACCAGGTTGCTCCAAGCCCCGTCCAGCCTAGCCTTGGACACTTCCAGGGACAGGGCATAACTTCACTGGGAGCCTGTTCCATTGCAGAAGAATACTACTAGTACTACTACTACTACCACCACCACCACCAATAATATGAGTCAACACTTACGTTACAGTGTTACCATTCTTTCCTGCCTGTTTACAATACTGTGGAAAATACAGTGGATTTCTGATTGCAGCAGACACTGCTCTGTGCTCCATTATGCAACTGCTGTGTTCCAGGGATACTCACAGCACAAACCTCTTCCCAAGATTACACAACACCTCAAATGTTGCGTGCACATGAGTGTGCACCTAGGGAAGTTAAATGCTTTTAATACTTCACCAGCAGAAATGATGGGATCCTCATTCCCATAAAGCAATCTAGTAAACACACAATAATAATCTGATGATTACATCTACAATCTGGAGAATATTGTGTGAGATCCAGTTACTCTCCTGTCTGCTAGGGAAACGAATGACGCCATTAATTCTGTTGCTCCAGAGCAGAACTGATCCCAGTTCATACATCCCCTTGGGCCAAATCACCCAGCATAAACAGCCCTGCCCATGAAGGAGGTAATCTGAGTGACGATCTGCCTGACACAGGGCATGGCTAGACTGGATACTGGGACAAAATTCTTCCCTGTGGGAATGCTGAGGCCCTGGCACAGTTTGCCCAGAGCTGTGGCTGCCCCATCCCTGGAAGTGTCCAAGGCAAGGCTGAATGGGACTTGGAGCAACTTGGTCTAGTGGAAGGCATCCCTGCCCTTTAAGGTTCCTTCCAACTCAAACCATTCTGGGATTCTATGATCCTAAGCAGTTTTCCAGGGCTGCAGCTTCTCATCCTGAAGCAGCCGCAACAGGGCCGTATAAAGTAGACCTAGCCTCAGTGCCACGAACAGCCCAAACCCAGGATCCCTGGAACATATTTGAACATTAAACACAAACCTGCTTTCCCAATCCCTGGGAAAGAGGTATGAGATCACAGCTCCTGCTTTGACTGCTTTAGGCATGCAGTGCTTGAGCTGCTACCCTTGCAATCCCCGGTAAGTGTTCATGCCACACAAACTCCCAACACAACATTTCCGAAAAAGAAAAAAATAAAGCCATAGATCCACAAAACCCAACCCATTGCTCTCGAATTTTTGTCTTTCCTCCATTCCCAGGAGCAGCACCCACGGGGTGGCTAGGCCTCCCTCCTCACTGCCCCTACAGCCCCCAAGCCGCGGCTACCGCCTCCTCCTCCTCACCCGCCCCGGAGGCTGGCCCGCCGGAGCCGCCGCTCCGCTTCCCCGCACAGGGAAGGGAGCCGGCGCCGAGGGGACGCACCGAGGGGGTATACAGCCCGGGGTTTTCTGAGAGGGCGGCGCCGCGCACCACACAAACCCCTACAACCCCACAATGCCCCGCGCCAGACGTGGAGGACAAAGCCCAGCGCGCGGCCCCGCCGTGGTACCCGGATGGGCGCGAGGAGGGGCGGTGGCCGAAACGCGCTCTGATTGGTGGCCACGGGGCTGGAGGGGGCGGAGAGCGCTGTGATTAGCCGCCGCGCGGCAGGGGGGGAGGGCGAATAACGGGGTGGGGGGGGCCACAAAATGGAGCCGCGCGCTGCGCCGCCACTTACATAACGCGACCTCTCACCCCGCCGCGCCAGCGGGGCGGGGCGAGGCGAGGCGGCGCGATCGACCGGCCGCGCGGCCAATCCGCAGGTGGCGGAGCGGGCGCCCAGCCAGTAGACTGTCGACGCCGCGGCGCGGGGGGTGGGCACTGCGAGGCGGGGCGGTAGGGCCGGGGTGCGCGCGCGGGGCCGGTCCCGCCGCCCGCCGTGAGGGGGAGCGGAATCTCCCGCCATTTTTCAACCGTCCCGCCCGGGCCCCGCCGGGTCCTACCATGGCGCCGCTACTCGGCCGCAAGCCATTCCCGCTGGCCAAGCCGTTGGCGCCTGGGGAGCCGGGCGAGCGGTTCGTCATCCCCCACACGCAGGAGGCCTTCCGCACCCGCGAGTATCCGCCGCACCGGGGGCGCGGGGGGGCCGGGGCGGGTCCCGGGCGGTGGAGCCGAACAAAGCGGTGGTGGGGCCGGGCGGGGAGCAGGACCGTAAGGAGAGCGCGGCGGGGCCGGTGGGGCCGTTGTTCCCTGAGGAGTTCCGTAGCCTGTTCCAGGCGGGCGGGGGACGCGGGACAGCAGCTCCGCAGGGCTGGAGCGGGCGGGGAGTGGAGCTAACGAGGACCGGGGACTGTCAAAGCGAGCTATGAGAGTAGTTCACGCACTCCTGGAGCGGGTGCGGACATTGGGGTCCCGCGGGCCAGGAGGACGCTGGCACTGGGGGCTTCCGCAGTCCTTAATTTCTAGAGAATTAAACAGCGGCAGGAGCTCTCCCTGTGTACATCTCAGACTTTCATTCTGAGCGTATCGCTTCCCGGTTCGCTTTTGCATAAAAAACACCTTCTTCCCCCCCCACCTTGCGTGTGACAGCCCTTGATCACAGGAAGTGGCCGTGGGCCAGGCAGGTGACTGACAGCGCTGCGCGGCAGCAGAGCCACTGTCCGGGTCCCCAGCAGGGATGAAGGGACAGGACCTCGGCGCTGTAACCTGCAGACTTGCCGCTTCAGAAGGCTGGGTTGGTGTTCGTGTTACAAAAAACAGGATCTGAGTTGAGAACTAAGGAAGAGCTGTAAGTGAGAGGGAATGCATGGATATAGGAAGGAGGTGTTAGCAGTGTGGAAGACAAAGGGGCTCCAGAACTTCCACAGCCCATGTGTTGAAGAGTGTCTCGTTTCTGCAGTGAGCAGAACAGGCAGAGAAAGCCCCTAGTAAGGATTAGGTGGCTTTTGAAGAGGAAATGCATCTGTTGAATGCAGATAGGCATTGTTAATGCTCTCAGCCCAGTAAAACAAGATTAGATGGAGTGGTGGAGACTTGCTTTTTAACTGTGTTTCAAATTAAAACATTCAGTCTGTGACGCCAACCTGCTCTTTTGGTGTGCACAAACTGAAAGTAGCTCAGTCATCTGCCTGACCAGGCAATTCTTTCTTTTTCCCTGTGAGGCGCGATCAGTGATCAAAAAGACAAGAGTTTAAGCCTAAATCCTAGTTTTATAAAAGAAGATGTGGCTTTAAGGGTCATCCACCTTGTCGGAACAGCACGGGGAATTCTGGGGCTCCTTCTAAGAGCACCATTTTGTTGGGTGGCTTTTGTGGATCTTGTGAGTAGGTGGAGGACATGTTCCTGCAAACACTTGAGTGGTATTAAAATTAAGGGGGGAAAAAAGATAGTTTCTCATCCTGAGAGGGAAGGGTGTTAGCTGTAGGATCAGGAGGAAAGAAGAAACCAAGGCAAGCACTGAGGTTCTGGAGAGATGCTCTTTTCTTGGAGGAAGTACTTCATGGGGTGCTGTGGGAGGCAGCCTAGCATGTTCTAGAAAGTTCATCTTGGCAGACAGACGTCATGAGGCTAAAAAGAGAAACCAGGCAATGTTTGGTTTCTGTCTTGCCTTGTTGACTGTGTATAATATATGCTAGGCCAAAAGTGGAACAGAAAATTGCAAATGAACCAGTAAGCTGGAGGGAGATGTTACTCAAGGAGGACTTGGAGGGTTTTTTTGGTCACTTCTGTTTATCCTAGATAGTGTTGAGGAGGAGTGGCTATGGCAGAATAAGTTCTCCTGATTTGTTTTCTATCTTGAAAAAATATTGATCAGCTCTTCCCCTAAAGACTGTGCAGGTTCTTGTACTGCACAATTACAAGTGGGGCATTTGAAAGACATCAGAAGTTCTTAAAGCTTTTTTTTTGTTGTTAAAATTTGCAGCTGTTGCAGATTGGGTCATGCAAAAAATGGAGACTGGGGTGGTGTGCATGAGGAGAGACGCCTGCCCCTTGGGTGTGTGTTCTGGAAGTGTTTGGCAGCAGTGGGAGTGGGATAAGCTGGTCCAGTGCTCAGGTGTTTATTTGGGTCTCTTTTGCCTTTGTAGCTTTATATGGCTTTCTTTAACTGCCAAATCCTGCAAAAACCACCTAAGAGAAGCCTTGCTGTGTAGAACCCTTTGCATCCTGGTAAAGCCTTGGGCCCTGCCAGTTGTGTGGGTGCGAGGATGGCGGATCCCTGGGCAGCCAGAGAGAGACTCATCCCTGCAGGAGCTCAGTGGGATCTGCTCCGAGCTACCTGAAGTGTCAGGGACTGTTTCGCACATGTATGGTCCTGTCACCAGTGCAGCTGGTGCTGAGCATTTGCAGTCTCCCAAATACTCAGCGTATGCCTTCGTGAACAGTCAGCTCAGCTGTGGGCATGTGGGTCTGGTGCAGCATGGTTTGGAAAACTGCTGCCAGATCAGGAGAGATGCTGGGTTCAGAGAGCTCAGCCAGCCCGAACCAAAGCTTTCCCTCAGCTTCCAGTGCATGGTTTTGGGAAGCTGTATTGTCTCCTCTCTGGATAAAAGCCTGCTGTTTCTTTAGTTAATACTTCTGTATGGTATCAGCGCAGGGAAGAAGAAGGATTGGGCCGGGTTTGGCAGGTTAAAGGCTGCTGCTCACATCCTCATGTGATACTGGCCAGACTAACTCTGCCTGGAAGGTGGCAGCACCAAGGCACTGTTGTGTCACACTCTCCAATTGCAGAAGAACTTTGTCACACATCCAGGGAGTAGCACCTTATAAATGTACCCACCTTTCTGGGAAGTTTACCTTCCCAGCTAATAAAGTGGAAACAATTGAGATAGAGTAAAACTTTTTTGGAGTTCATATTAATGCTGTCCTAGAACTTACTAACCAAGGAAGAAGTCAACTTTTTATTCCCTCAGCAGCTGTTTTGTGCAGTGGTTAGCTTGGTTACTTTTAAACATCTTTCTTTAAAAGGGTCTCTTGTTTCTACTGTAATTTTGTTTATACTTTAATTTTGCTGCCTTTCAGCATTGAGTGATCTGCAGTGGGATGCAAACGGATGTAATGTATTAGCAGCTACACAGTGGGTAGTCAGCTGTTTCATTTAATATACATATTATTCATAGCTTTTTGGGCAATGGTCACAAGTAGCTGGTGTCCAGGGTTTTTTTATTTATTCCTGTGTTGGGAATTTTTGGCAATGGAGGCTTCAGCTGTGTAGAGAGATGGGTTGGTTATGGCATGCCAGGGGCGTGATGACTTGCAGTCCTGGATCAGACCTGCTGAACAATCTGATATTTCTTGGGTTTGTTTCCAGTCCAAGTGGAGGAGACAAACAGCGTATATGTAGTGGAAAGTTTGAGCTGTAGTAAACTTTGCAGAAACATCCTCCTGCATTTTGGCTTTATACCGGCCCCTGAAATTCAAAGCAGGACCTGACCTGGAGGTCCTGTCAGAGCACAAGGGTACAGTCAGCACTGTGGGACAAGTCTGGAGCCCTGGGTAAGGAGTGTGTCCAGGGTCAGTGTTAGATGAGCTGACCAGCTGGATGCAGAATTAAATTGCATGGAAGAGGCAGATCTGAGCTGAACAGAGAATGGCCATATCTGTGACTTCTAAATTCCCAGCTGCTCTGGGAAATGCGAGTCCTGATATGGTGAGGTTAAGCCTGGTCTCATAGGTGTGTACAAGGAGGGGAACATTTGTAGGGAAAAGTCGCTTGGATCTCCCTACTGATATGAGAAGTGATGTTAGGGGAAAAAAAATGTGTCATTCAATTATTCCACAGATACACGGAAGGAAACCAAGGAGAGAATGCAGAGGGATTGCTGGATGAAGCTGGAGATGACTGCTGCTCCTGCATTTAAGCTCCTGTCTGCTGTGAGGATTTGATTTGGTTTTAATGCTGTTCCTTGTGGGAAAATCACAGGAATAAATAGTATTATGGTTGCAACTTTGGGTTGGAGGAGACCTTAAAGCTCATCTTGTTCCACTCCCTGCCTTTCACTAGACCAGGTTGCTCCAAGACCTGTCCAACCTGGCCCCAGGGATGGGGCAGCCACAGCTACTCTGGGCAACCTGTGCCAGTCCCAAGTTGCTGTAAATTCAAAGAGGCTTCCTGGTTTCTTGCTTGATTTTATTTTTTTATATTTTTGTCTCTCCTAGCTCAGCATCACTACAGCAGGCATCACAGTGACACTCCTGGGCTGGTCAGTGGGGCTTTGCAGATGAGCTGCTTGTGAGCTGTGGTTTTTCCTTGCCTCTGCTCCACCACAGTGATCGCACTTCCTGCCCCTGTCCCATAGAATCTCTTGTTTCTGTGGAAAATCTAGCATCTTTTAAACCCCAAGGAGGGTAAGAATGGGCCAGAGGGCCATAGTGGGGTGATGACTTGTCAGGTCTGCTCTTCTGCTGAGGAGCAGGAGACTCCACAAGCAGGACAAGCTGGGAAACCAGGAGATTTCTGCTGGATTTTGCAATGTGCTCCAGGAGAAGGGAGTACTGTGGCAGACTCTTCTGGAATTGGCTCTGTTCCTGGTTAATATCCTTGCATCGTGCCACTTGCTGTGGCTGCAAGTTACCTGTACATCAACACCCATAACGCAGCTGCTGAACTTCGTTGTGCTTTACCTTGGGGCCATGAGGGAACATCTAAGGAAATTTGCGTTGCTGGAGTTGTAATTCCTAATGGAATCTTAAAAAGGGAGAAAACCAGGTTGGTCGCACTAAAATGTTCTTGAATGACAAAACATGTGCGAGACGCTGAGCGCTTTGCTGTGCTCTGCAGGTGCAAGAGTGTAGAGCAATCTGCTGTTCCCACAAGTCTCTAGGAATCAGTGCTGGTGTGGCAGTGGGCTGAGCTGTCACTGTACCCACTGTGCCTTACGCTTCATGCTGGCTTTGCCACTGGACAGCATATGCAGGAGGAGCAAAAGGTGCTTCTCTTAGAATTTCTCCTCTTAACTTCCCTTTGGAAAGCATGTGGCAACTTGATCATGGGGCAGTTGGTGTGGATTTATACCACACTGATAATTGTGCCTGTGCATCTTCTGTCCATAGTGAGTGTGAAGTAGCTGCTCTCTGTTTACTCTGACCATTAATTACCACTCAGGTGGAGCAGGGAGAGCAGCCAAAGATGCTCACAGCAGAGTGGCTAAATGCTCTTGCCTGTGACTTGCCCAGGCACCCTTTAATCATATAATTCCACCTGGAATAACATAACCTTGAGACTCGTTGTGACACAGGAGTGTCGGCACCTGAAGGGGAGCCAACAAGAAAGACAGGGACTTTTTACAAGAGCATGAAGTGACAGGACAAGTGGGAATGGATTAAAATTAAAAGAGAGTAGGTTTGGATTAGATATTAGGAAGAAGTTCTTTGCTGTGAGGATGGTGAGCCCCTGGCACAGGTTTTGTAGAGAAGCTGTGGAAGTGTTCAAAGCCAGGGTGGACAGGGCTTGGAGCAACCTAGTCTAGTCCCTGCCCATGACAGGGGGCTGGAACAAGATGGACTTTACCGTCCCTTCTGACCCAAACCATTCTGGGATTCTGTGATTCTACGAAGCAGGTGATGTAGTTGGTGAGAGAGATCCTCAAGTTTGAATGCAAAAGGCTGCTCTTGTTGGAAACCAAAGGAAAAAATGGCCTTTCTAGGGGTTTCAGTTTCAAATGGTTTAGTTTGTTTTGTTTTTGTTTTTTTTCAAAAGATCGGGGATGATGGGTAGCCTGGTGATTTGCATCTGGATTTTGTAACACCACCATAAGGCATTGGTAGTAGCAGTGCTACAACAGTTATTGTTAGGGATTTTGCAGCAATCCGTGCTGTACTTTCTGCATGTGCCTATGGCATTGATTGTGCTGTTTTCCAGTGTATCAGACTGGAAAAGCTGAAAAGTAAGTTGTCAATGCTGTGAAACCTTCAGCCATCTGTGTTCCTCCTGTGCAGTGCAGCTGGCGATGTGGAACCTTCTGTAGCAGGATGAGCAGGACAAGCATTTTGGCCTCAGAAAACACCAACAGATTGGATTTAGCGCAGCATCCTCATGGTAGTCATAGGGTCAGGCTGTACTGAGGCTCTCCTTAGCCTTTGTATGCTCCAATCATAAGAGTTTAATTAAATTTTACTGTTTTGTGCTATGATGATTGTGCTCTCCACTGCATAAATCCTGTTTTCCTGAGCTGCCACTCGTACAGAGAGTATGAAGCACGTTTAGAGCGATACAGCGAGCGGATCTGGACATGCAAGAGCACAGGAAGCAGCCAGCTGACACACAAAGAGGCTTGGGAGGAGGAGCAGGAAGTTGCTGAGCTGTAAGTACCAGTGAAGACATGGGTTTGTGCCTATCTTTAAGTGTTGGGGAATAAGAGTGGGCTTGGGGATGTGTGTGGCTAGTTGGTGAGGTGAGGAGAGGTAAAGAGCTGTAAGGAGATCTGGGGATTCTGGAGCTGACAGCAAATTAAGTCCAAATTTTACACCATCAGTAATGCAGTTGGGTAATTTACTTAATTAGTGCTGTATGTTGGTATTACTTGAACCAAAATAGTTCAGCATATGGCACTTGGCATATTTGAAAGCCCCTGGAGTAATGGGGATATTTTAGAGGGAAAAATAACAAATCTTGAACAATATAAAGTCAAAATAGAGTAAAAAGAGTTGGTTGAAGTGTTTGAGATCAGCTAGGTCCACACCTGTAATTATTTTCTCCAGATCTGCATTAGAGTTGTTGTACTAAATAAAAAAAAGTTGTAGTGAGATTTTGGGGAATCTGCTCTACTTGAAACAACAAGAGTCCTTGCTCTGTGCAGATTGCATTCCTCTGGGCTGCTGTGGCCCTGACCTCCTCCTCTAGCCCACAGGAATCCTTGGATGAGATCCAGCATGGCCCTTGTCATAGAAGGGAATTTTCTGTAAAGGTGCAAGTCCTTGTCTCACACATATAACTTACTGTGTGATTACGAAATCGTAGGAATTACGCCAAACAAGTGATGTATTTCTCCCTTCTGTCAACTGATGGCTTTGACTTCTGTGACTTTTTTTCCCCTGGATATAAACTGGGGAGAGTGTCAGCAGTACCACCTAAGAGGTGGAATTTTCTGCTGCCTCTCTTCATTTTTCTGATCCATTGGCAAAGAGTTCACAGCCTTCTTCTAAGGAGAAATTAACCATCGTTTATGATTAATCACAACCTTAAAGTCAACAAATAAGAAACCCATTTGTAATAGTCCTAATTTCTTTGAGGGGTGACACGCTACTGCCTTCAGGCTTTGCTCGATGGTGTTCTTGTTTGAGAGGGCAGTGCAGAGCCAGCTCCATAAACTTAAAATCCTGAGTCAAAACCCAGTGGTCTAGTGCTACTTACTTTTGGTTATCTGTGTTGGATTGATTTACCACTTCTGGAAACATTAAGAAATGTCAATGAAAGAGAAATGGGAGATTTCTCAATGACAAATTTAGCTATAGTCCCTCTAATGGTGGGGAGGAGAGGGGGGAAGATTCTGTGAAATGAGATTTTTGGCCTTGTCTCTTTGAAACGGGATGGAATGCTTCCCAGGCAGTTTGTCTGCTTTAATACCTGACACTAAGGTGGATAAAAAAATTCATTTAGGCAGGTTGCTAAAGGGGTAGATTTGCTTATGGCACTTGTAACACAACACATATAGCTGAGGGTTCTCAGCCGCAGATCCAGGAATCTGGGAAAGTGAAAATACTTTGGAAAAATGGAGTATTTTGTTCCTCCTTAAGGTAACTTGAAACAAACTTTACTTTTTAGCCAGGAGGCTTTATGCAACATACTCCTTAGTGCCCGTGTCTGCTACCTGACTTTTAGAAGGGAAAGAAGGGAAGTAAGTTTGCCACAGTCCTTTCTTTTCTTTGAATGGAAAAGTTTGAAGATCATGATGTGGTGAAACACATAAGATATTTTGCTCTGGCAAGATAATTTGATTGTTTAAACCTGCCCCTATTTTTACTGCACTGACAGTCTGTTGAGGGAGAAGGAAATGCCAAATCTTCATCAGAATCATGGTGTTACTGGAAACAAACACTTTAAAGTAACAAGCCCCTGGATAATTGCATCATCTTGATCTATATTTAATATCTAATAAAGAAGCAGTAATAACCATCATGAAAGGGTTCACACTCAGTGCTGCTTTTCCTGAGTGTTTACAGTATTCCTTCTGGGAAGGACCAGGACAATTGGGATTTTCATACCAGCTAACACCTGGGGAGTGTTGGGGGAAGGGAGGGCAGCAAAAAGCCCTTGCATGTTTGCGCTGTAATGGGGCATCTGCCTCAAGCATTGTCCTGGCTGTTAACAGGAATTCCTGGAATTGGGAAATGGGAGGGGTACTTTGCATTTATTCCCTGAATAATTCAGGCTTTTATTCCCTGAATAATGAAAACTGTGCTTGCTCAGCTTAAAGGAGGAGTTCCCTATCTGGTATGAGAAGCTGGTCCTGGAAATAGTGCACCACAACACTGTGTCGTTGGAGAAGTTGGTGGATGCAGCTTGGTTGGAAATCATGACCAAATTCGCAGTGGGAGAAGAATGTGACTTCGAGGTAAGGATATGTTTTCCATTTTATCCCATGCTGGATATGTTTTCCATTTTATCCCATGCTTCTGCACAGGGCTAATTCCAGATAGCTAAAGGCAGGAGATGGGAAGAATATGTTAGCCACTCAAGTTATTAGAAGGATGTGAAAATTTATTCTCTATCGAATCCCAGTGATAGCACCTGCTTTTGGATGGAAAATGGTTCTGTAAGCCATACTTCTGGTGGAAGATGTCCCTGTCCATGGCAGGGATTTAGAACTGGATGATCTTTAAGGGCCCTGCAACTTAAACCATTCCAGGATCCTGGAATAATAGCAAGAGAAGAATGACTGATCTGTGTGTGTGCATGGGAAACAGATAAAATTGTTATACTGCTTAAATATGTGATGGTCTGTTTATATATAAATACACAGTTTAATTAGAAGAAATTTAAAATTATCATCTGTCATAATCTTTTCACCTGACACATTGCCAGAAGGAGCAATAGTATGAAACAAATGGAGCTTGAAGTCAAAGCTTAAAAATCTCTAAAAAGACTCCAATGACTTGAAAATTCCCTCCAAAACTAGGAATGTTGATGAAAACTCAAACTTTTTGAAAATATGGAGGCGTTAGTGTTGTGTGTGAGCAATGTAGTCTCTAAACTGGAGTTGCTGAGAACACACTTGCACCTTGTGCACATACTTTGTCCTTAGGCTGAGGAAGCAGCATTGGAAAACCCTGTGGGTTGGGAGTTTTGCTTTTAGGTCACCTTAGCTGGTATTTTTCCCTTCCTCATAGTCCTAAAACCCATTAGGGTCACCTATCTTATTTAGGTTCAGTCTTCACCAATATTTCTATGCAGGTTGGTAAGGAGAAAATGTTGCCTGTAAAAGTTGTGAAAATACATCCTCTGGAGAAAGTTGATGAAGAGGCCTCGGAAAAGAAATCTGATGGAGCCTGCGATTCTCCGTCCAGTGACAAGGAGAACTCCAGCCAGGCAGCCCAGGACAACCATAAGGAAGCTATGCTGAAGGAGGGTGACAACAGAAGAGATAGTACGAGTAAGTAGTGAGACAGCATGGCAGTAGGTAGCACCTGGCAGTGAGTGTTGGAGTTTATGTACATCTCGGGGCTGGGCTGTGAATGTTTAAACAGTGTTACGTGGCGAAAATCCAGAAGTTATCCTTGTAAGTGGTGAATTTTTGGGGCATTCAGTGCTGTTGGCTTTCAGCTGTTCTTGCCTGTTTTAAAGCAGAAACTGTGCTGTCAGTCTAAGGTGTAATACCAAAATCAGTGCATGAAAGGTGTAAATTTCTAAAGTATAACAAGTGTACTTTTTAGAAAAAGAGAGGAACGGCAAAGGTTTGTTCAGAGTTACAAAGTTCTGCTGCGATTTTCATCCTCAGAAGAAACCTCCCTAGTTCTAAAGTATGTTCTTTTGGAGTCAGAGACAAGTTCTAATTCTCTTTGCCCCTGGTTGTTATAAAAAATAAGTGTTTTTTTCCCATTTTTAGTTTATTCTCTTTCCAATTTTCATATGTTGAGACAAAATAGTTTTTTTTTCCTAAGAGTTCAAAATAAAGCATCATTTGAAACCTTGTTCCTCTTTCATATGGTCTTCCTTGTTGCAGAGCTAGGTAGTGGTGTCCAAGGCTTTTCTTGACTCTGAGAAGGTATTGTTGAAAGAAAAACAAAACAGAAAACAAAAAACCAAGAAAACAACCAAACACAATAAGTTTGTTCTGTGCAACTTCTTAAAATGGAACAGATTACAAGAAGTGCTTTCAAACAAACCAACCCAAATCCCACAACATAGTTCTAACCTGGGGAGCTTTATTTTAAAGTCTCATAAATGAATAGACTGTTGGCATTTGTAAATAGTGACTCCAGCATATGGGAAAGTGTGTGTAATCTCCTCTGATGTGGGGAAGAGGAAACTCTGAAAATAGCCCAGCAAGCAAATAGCAAAGTGAGGAGCGGAAAAGAAGTTCTATCAACGTCTAGTCCTGAGCTTAAAATTGTCAGCTCTTTCTGATGAGTACTGGGAAAAGTTACGAGCTGTTCTGATTTGATTGCAGTGCTCTGTATAATCAGGAAGCAAAAAGAAAGGTGTTGCAGAAACAATCTGGCCTTATACACATCATTTGAAACAGAGGTTGTGCTTGGAGAGGGGCTCATGATGCTTTATTTTTACATGTATTTTTTATTGAGTGGTGGATCTCTTGAGATGCCACATAAGAGGCATAGGAGGTACGTTTTACATCAGAAATGCTGAGTGACCAAATTTACAGCAGCAGTTTCGGATCTGGGTGTTTAAAAAAGATTTACCATGATCTTTTGTGCACTGGTGTGCAGTATTCAGCAGCTGTGGGCATTGCCAGTGCAGCACTCCAAGACTGGATACTGCAGGAATGTGGGTTCCTGCTCTGGTTCTGGCGTGTGTGTATTCACCCCTGTAAGCTGGGACTGTCCTCCCCTTTCTGGAAAAGGTGAACCTCAGCATTTTTCAACTCAAGATGCTTTAAGGTCCCTTCCAACTCAAAGTATTCCATGTTTCTATGGTAGCCACAAACATAAAAGCATTTGGAGATTGCCTTCTTAAGACAAAACCAAATCAGTGATTCCTGCCATGGAACTGTTTCAAAGAAGGCATGGCAGAGGCAGCCAGGGCCGTTGGCAGGAGTTCCCTAAGCAGGTTTACTTGTCGGGTTATGTCTCCCCTTCATAAATCTTACAGACATTTTCTACCTTTGCATAGGTGATTGCAGGTTACTGTCTTCAGAGAGGTGGGTTTAAATGAAGATGGTCCTTTGTACTCCTCGAAGATAAGTGTTACATCCTTAGTTCAGAGCTGCTCGGGGTCTCCATTCCCAGCCTGTATCTTCAGGCTATTTCTAAAACCCAGTTTGGGGTATTTTCCTAGTGTTCTAGTTTAACCAAACACTGTACAGATAGCGAGAAGTAGGGTGCCCCAGTCCGGTGGTGGTCTGTTTTGTTTGGTTTTTTTTGTTTTTTTTTTTAAAACTGTAGTAATAAGACAGTGTCTCACCTTCTTTTATCAGATGATCGAGCACGTAGGTCTCCTCGGAAGCTTCCCACTTCGTTGAAGAAGGAAGAAAGGAAGTGGGTTCCACCTAAATTCCTGCCACACAAATATGATGTCAAACTGAAAAATGAAGATAAGGTGAGTTGTCTGCCTGAGTCCTTTCCATTATAACATGAATATGCAAGTTTAATTTAATCACTGCCGGTGTTTATACAACACAATGTAGTACTTTCTGCCAGAGTCATGGCATTGGAAGCAGGATAGTTGTCTGTGAGGCTGAGCAGCCTGGCCGTTTCTATCTGTAATTAGCTTTTGTGCATGGAAGCACTTGGTACCACGCACACTGAGTTACAGAGCTTTATTGTGGTTGCTGTTAAGTGCCTCATCTCTGGTCGTGCAGTTAATGAGACCAGTGAAATCATGAGTGGCAGTTGTTGCTGTTGTCCTGACAGAGCTGCTCTGAGCTGGACGTGGCAGTGCTTTGGGAAGCTTTGGGTAGCTGCAGCACTGCTCTGTGCTTTTTGTCTGCTCTTTGGTAATTTGACAAGTGGGGCAGTGCTGACCTCAAAGAGTACCATTTGCAGAGGTGCTGCTCTGGTCTCAGGAAAAAAATCAAACATGAATACATAAAAGCTTCAAAGTCAGTAGCAAGCACAGGCTGGAGGAAGGTCAGAGATAAAACAGTGGGCTTTGGCAAAAAATCTGCATCATAAACTCATGTTCTTGCTGTTTTGACTATCTGATTCTCCTACAAATCTCTGTATGTCCCAGTTCTGCAAGTTCTGTTTGGTTTGAGTCTTTCCAAGAGCACTTTGAATGAGCAAAGCGTTTTTGGACATGAAGCAATACAATGATCCTGGTTCCTTATAGCAATATGATCTGTATTTATAATGTTGTTAGAAGTTAATCATTAACAGTGTGTTTGTTTGTTATCTCCAAGATCATCAGCAACGTTCCAGCAGATAGCTTAGTCCGTACAGAGCGTCCTCCCAACAAGGAGATCCTGAGGTACTTCATCCGTCACAATGCACTACGTGCTGGCACGTGTGAGAACGCCCCGTGGGTTGTGGAGGATGACTTAGTGAAGAAATACTCTCTCCCCAGTAAATTCAGTGACTTCTTGCTTGACCCACATAAGGTAACAATTCCTAAAAGTACCTGCTTTGCTTTCCCACCCATTCCTTGGATCTTGGCAGAGACCTCAGTATGCTGGTTGGGTTTTAGAATCACAGAATCATTAGGGTTGGAAAAGCCCCCTAAGATCATCAAGCCTGTTACCCAGCACCACCAAGGCCGCCAGTAAACCATGTCCCCAAGTGTCGCTTCCACATATCTGTTAAATCCAGAGAGAAGAAGAGCAGGAAAACCTACTCTTTTGAAGGTTGACCTTTTGAGAGCTGACACAGCTTGAATATCTGAAACAGTGGTCTGCTCTGATAATTTGAGATGCAACCGCCTTTTAGATTTTCCAGTAGTTTGCATTATTTGTCTACAAGTAAAGATATGATTTCCTGGTATAAGAGAAGTGGGAGAGCTACAGTCCTTATGTGGTAGTGTCAGGTATTGGGCCCAAGACCTGGATGCATGTGACTTCATGAGGCCTGGTTCGTGTATGGGGCTGCATTGAGTGATGGCAGGTATTACAAATTGAGTACTGAATACATACATAGCAGGAATGGGTTCTTCCAGCCCTTTGTGCTAACCAGTCAAATACAATATTAATTGACTAAATACCATACCATTAAATGCACTGTTTTAAAATCCATCTTTTGGTGTAGAAAGCACTATTTTGTTCATTGAGTAAACTCACTTTTTCATAGACGTTGTCAAGTGTTGTTCTAAAACTAGAAGATAAATATTTGTTCAGGACAAGGGGGAATGACTTCAAACTCAGATAGAGTAGGTTTAAATTGAATATTGGGGAAAATTCTTCCCTGTGGGGTGGTTAGGCCCTGGCACAGGTTGCCAGGAGAAGCTGTGGCTGCCTCATTCCTGGAAGTGTCCAAGGCCAGGTTGGACAGGGCTTGGAGCAGCCTGGTCTAGTGGAAGGTGTCCATGTCTGTGGCAGGGGCTGGAACAAGATGATCTTCATGGTCCCTTTCAACCCAGGCCATTCTCTGACTCTGATTATGATTGCAGAAGCCTGTTACCCTTAATGCAGTGAGCAATTTCATTAGAAAAAACATTAAAACATGAGCAAAAATAATTGACAGAAAGACCTAGATAACCTTTATTTGCCTTCCAAAATTAATACAAAATCATTCTTTCTTTAATTTTAGTATATGGCTCTGAACCCCTCAACCAAGAGGAAGAGCTCTCGGTCACCTGACAGAAAGCTTCTGAAGAAATCCAAAGTGGATGGATCTTCACTGGGACAGCCATTGAGTCCAACCTTGTGGTGCCACGTGCATTTAGAAAAATCTATAATTGGCTCTCCGCTGAAGGTCAAAAACTCTAAGAACTCAAAATGTCCTAAAGAGGAGCTGGAAGAAGTGATGAAAATTGTGTCACCTGCTAAACTTGGTTCTAACTTTCACATTCCAAAGAGGAGCCGACTAGGAAAGGGCAACAACAAATCGTTGGACAAAAAGCAAAGAGGCAAAAGGGTTCTGAATGGGCAGAAGTCGTCAGGGAAGGCAAAGTCTCCCAGGAAAGGCTTGAAGACCCCCAAGATGAAAATGAAACAAATGACACTGCTGGACATGGCTAAAGGTACCACTAAGGTGTCCAGGGCTCCCAGGAATTCTGGAGGCACCCCTGGATCTTCCAGGAAACCCCAGAAACACTTGCCTCCTGCAGCGCTCCATCTTATTGCCTATTACAAAGAAAACAAAGACCGGGAAGACAAAAAAAGTGCTCTTTCCTGCATCATCTCCAAAACAGCTCGGCTGCTCTCCAATGAGGACCGTGCGCGTCTGCCCGAGGATTTGCGGGGCTTGGTACAGAAACGCTACGAGCTCCTGGAGCACAGGAAGAGATGGGCCACCATGACTGAGGAACAGCGGAAGGAGTACATGAAGAAGAAAAGGGAAAAGCTGAAAGAGAAACTGAAGGAAAGAGCAAAGGAGCGGAAGGAGAAGGAGATGAAGGAAAAACTGGAAAAACAGAGGAGATTTGAGGACCAAGATCTGAAAGGGAAGACATTGCCTACTTTTAAACTGGTTGATACTCCAGAGGGACTTCCTAACACACTTTTTGGGGATGTGGCCATGGTGGTGGAGTTCCTGAGCTGTTACTCAGGGCTGTTGATGCCAGATGCTCAGTATCCCATCACAGCAGTGTCCCTGATGGAAGCCCTTTGTGCAGAAAAGGGAGGCTTCCTGTACTTGAACAGAGTACTGGTCATTCTCTTGCAGACCCTGCTGCAGGATGAAATCGCTGAGGATTATGCTGAGCTGGGAATGAAACTTTCTGAAATCCCACTTACTCTGCATTCCGCTTCCGAGTTGGTTCGCCTGTGCCTGCGCAAGTCAGATGTGCAAGAGGAAAGCGAGGTCTCGGATAATGTAGATGAAAATAAGGATTCAGCAGCTTTTGAGGATAATGAGGTACAGGATGAGTTTTTGGAGAAACTGGAGACATCCGAGTTCTTTGAGCTGACTCCTGAAGAGAAATTGCGGATCCTTGGAGCGCTGTGTCACCGGATCCTAATGACGTATTCGGTGCAGGACCATGTGGAGGCCAAGCAGCAGGCCTCAGCTGAGCTGTGGAAAGAGCGCCTGGCTGTCCTGAAGGAGGAGAATGACAAGAAGAGGGCAGAGAAACAGAAGCGAAAAGAAATGGTGGCCAAGAACAAGGAGAACGGGAAAGAAGAGCATATGATGGGAAGAAATGAAAAGAAAAAACACGAGATGATGAAAATAGAGCACCGGATGGAAATTGAAGCCGATGATATGATCAGTGCTGTGAAGAGCAGGCGTCTTCTTGCCATCCAAGCCAAGAAAGAGAGGGAACAACAAGAAATACAAATGAGAGGTAAGAAAAATTACATAGTGAGTAGAGTGTTTGTGTGTTGTAGAATAACTTCATGGCAAAAATGACAGCCTGTTTTCAGAAGCATTGTCTGGTTTTAAGAGATTTGCTCACTGGAGATTTATAATTCAGCTGCTGCGATTCCTATGGCAGCTTAAACTTTGTAAGTTTAAGAAAAAATAACGCCTGCTTCTAGTTCTTTATCTGTAGGGGTCTTTCGTTCCAGTACCTTTCTAATTATGGCAGGCCCACAGAGGCTGGACAACATGGTATCTGTTTTGGGAACAGAAGACAACCAAAAATTTGTCTTATGTCCAAACATCATCTGGTTCTTGGGTACAGAGGAGGTATTTCCTGCCTCAGAGCAGTTCCTACTGCTGCTGCTGGCCCTGCTGCTGTGCCCATGGTCAGGTTGTTGCCAGCAGCCCTTCTCCCAGGTCAGGATTTGGGCAATAAATCTCGCTTTAAAGAATTAGTTATGGAGCTGTATAAATATAAGCTGTCCACTCAAACCTCTCTAAATCACAAGTTGCAACACCAGACTTTGTCTCTGTGTAAGTAGTGCTGTTTGACGAGTATGGATGTAAAGAGAGAACACTTTGGAATTACAGTCCAGGGGTTTTATTGGTTGTAAATGTAGATACTGGGCAGATGGAAGTGGACAGTGTAGCTCATCTGGGTTGTTATTTCCCTTCTGAAACAAATGAGGGATAAGCATCCCTCATGGAGCCTGGATTTTGCATCTTAGCTGGAACTTGCGAGTATCTGTTCTGGAAGACCAAGAATCACAGAATGGTTTGTGTTGGAAGAGACCTTAAAGTTGATCACGTTCCACCCCCCCTTCATGGGCAAGGGCAGCTGCCACTAGGCCAGGTTGCTCCAAGCCCCATCCAACCTGGCCTGGCACAGGTTGCCCAGAGTAGCTGTAGCTGCTCCATCCCTGGAAGTGTCCAAGGCCAGGTTGGACAGGGCTTGGAGCAACCTGGTCTAGTGGAAGGTGTCCCTGACCATGGAAGGGGTTGGAATAAGATGATCTTTTAAGGTCTCTTCCGACCCAAACCATTCCATGATTCTTTGATATGATGGTTTTTATCCAGGGTTTCTTCAGCCCAGTTCATCCTTACCCCTTGACTTCTTCATTCTTTTTACATACATATAT
>VWPU01000190.1:22067-46734 GCA_013398955.1 Callaeas wilsoni | reverse complement strand
AACCCAAACCCCTACAAATAGATAATTAAAATACCCAGATTACAAATATTTGTTAAGCCTTTTGCAGTTGTTCCAAAGGTTAAACAATATTACTGTTAAAATATTACAACTTATATTCAATTATGAAATGTCTGGACAACTTTTATTTATATTCTCTAATTAATTAATGAATACGACATATATTTTTCAGAAAAAATTAATTTTAGCTTGGCACTACAAAGGCCTTTACAGACCCTCTGTAAGAATTCTGAAATAGAAGTAAGTGATCAAAAAAGAATTTTTTGTCACATAGCCTCTTAGTTTCAACCTTTTTTTTATTTGCCTCTGTAGACTGACCATAACTTTGTATTTCTGTGAGTTTTATCAAACACTATTTGACATCATTAATTTCCTGTAACTCTACAGAGAAAACTTCCTTTTTAGTATGATTAAGTTTTTGATGAAATGTTTATTTGCTGTGGAGTTGTGGAATGTATCTTACATTTTTTCTGCTGTCTAGAAAAATGCTTGACCTAGGCTTTGTCAGTGGAGTGAAAAAAAAGCAAACTAATAATCTCCATGTGGACCAAGTGACTTTAAATATTATAGAATTATAGAAAGATTTTGTTTGGAAAGGATCTTAAAGATCATCTAGTTCAACACCTCTGCCACAGGCAGCAACAATTATCCCAAGATAAGGTTTCTCAAAGCTTCATGCAACCTGGCCATGAACATTTCCAGTGATTGGGCATTAACAGGTTCTCTTCCAATGTCTCACCAACCTCGTAAAAAATTTCTTTCTTATGTCCAATTGTTGTGGAATATTTTTAGGCGTGGTACTCGCCAATTCAGTGTTCCCACTGAAACTCCAAACCATGCCGACGCTTGCTGGCTCCCTCTCTTCTCTTCCCGTTCCCCCTTTGGAGGGCTGGAGAGGAGCATTGGAGGCACAAAAGAGGAAGATCATGGGTTGAGATAAGAACAATTTACTGGAAACAACGAGATAAGAAAACAAACAGTAACACCAACAAAACTAATGAGAGATGGTAGAAGAAGAAAGAAATGTTATTGCTCACCCCAGAACACCCAACAATAGACAAAACCTGACCGCAGCCATGCCACTCCGGCCAGCCCCTCCATCTCCAAACCAGCATTACCCAAACCGCTCTGTCTGCCACGCTTTCTTGACAGGAAGGAACCTGTTCTCCCTGGAAGAAAGATCCTTCCCCCTACCCCCAGCAATGTTGTGAGGTGGTATAGAATAACCTCTGTGTCCTAGCTATGCTCCCTCCCAGCTACTGCAAAACATTAACTCTGTCCCAGCTGGAACCAGAACACTTGTCTAAACCTACCCTCTTTCAGTTTAAAACCATTGCCCTTGGCCTGTCACTACAGACTCTGGTAAAAAGTCTATCTCTTTTATAAGCACTCATTACACAAAAATTCCTTCTTCATCTTTCCTCTAAACACTTTCTATAAGCAATAATATGTCCCCAGAGCCTCTGTTCTCCAAATTGAATAAGCCTATCTCTCAACCTCTCTTCAGAGGAGAGGTGTTTCATCTCTTTGAACATTCCTGTGGCCCTGCTCTGGACCGATCCTAACAGGTTACTGTTCTTCTTGTGCTGAGGACCTCAGAGCTGGATGCAGTACTCCAGCTAGGGTCCAACAAGAGCAGAGTAAAGGGGGAGAATCTGCTCGTCATTCTGCTTTTGATGCCATCCAGGATACTGTTGTACAGCTTTCTGGGCTGCAACCGCACATTGCTGTCTCATGTTCAAGTTTTCATCCATCAAGATCAGATTTAAAATTCATTAACTCAAATGTAATCTTAAATTTGCCTTACAGATTTTTTTATTTATTTGTCTTTCTTTTTTTAGAGGGAAAGCTAAAAATGCTTGTGGCCAAAGAAGGCTTCAAAAATTGTGAGGAGTGGGAAATGCAGGAGTGAATACTCTCACTTGAACTTCCTTTCAAATAATTGCATTTTATATCAGAGAAAAAAGGTTGACTTGGAGAGAACTGGAGAGAAGAAGTTGTATGATGCCAGTGCCACTTTGGGGATTGTGTGACAGTACTCGTAAAAACAATAATAGCAGAACACTTTTATTTTTGTACACATAAGGTGAAGCTGCATTTCAGGTCAATAATTTTGAGCCAAGAAAATTGTAACTCACCGACTTGAAAGACAACCTTTGTGTGTTTTGGTTATGCTTATTCTAAGCATATTAAATAAGAAACACATGAAATCAAAGACAGATGAGAATTTGCTGCTAAATATAAATGAAAAAAGGATGCATCTGTTTAACCATTTTCTTATGCATTTCTCTTTCCAGTTTCCCCAGAAGATTGTGTATATGATGTATTTCTCTACAGAGAAGAGCTATTGGAGTGAGGTTGTGTAATACTCAAATAATAAGATTTTATGAGGTATCTCCAGATGTCTGAAACTCTTATCAGACACCACTAATGTATGTCTCAGGTTTTCATTTTTGATTGGTGCATTTCTCTTGTGTGCTATAATCATGCACTCTTATGTGCTAATTATAACAGCATTAGCAGGCTTGATTTTTTCTTCTTTTTTTAAGTAGGCTTGTGTAGTGTTTCAGTGGCTGTATCATTGTACCTAACTAAGATACTGGTAAATCAGACTTACCATGTTTGATTTAATGTAGAAAAGCATTTCACTGTTAAGTGCTATCAAAAAATAGCTCACTATGTTAATTTTCCTCCTGAATGGTAACAATTGTGTATTTTATTTCAAGTCCAGATATCCAGCATCCTTCTGTTTTCCACCTCTTTCAGTTTCACCTTCAGGCACATTCTAACACCTCTGCCTTGGTGTATCCCTAAAGAACATGCACCAAAGCCCCTATTCGCCTCAGGCATCTTGCATTCATCAGTGAGTACAACCGTGCTGCTTCTTGACTCCACATATGCCTTTCAACACTACCGACCATGGCTTATACACATCAACAGAAGCAAAACTAATTCTGTCATTGCTCTCGTGTTAAATCAGAAAGCTTTAAAGAGTATCTTCTGTTGCAATATCTCCTGGGCTAAATCAGAGAGATATTTTGGATTCACTTCTGTCCTTATAAGCACAATGCTGCTAAGTTATTTCAAATATGAAGTGATATCCCCCAGTTCAATACAGTCTAGGGGAGGAAGTTGTTGAGAGCAGCCCTGAGGAAAGGACTTGGGGGTACTGGTGGATAAAAGGCTGGACATGATCCAGCAACGTACACTCACATCTCCAAAAGCCAACAATGTCCTGAGTGGTATCAAAAGCAGAGAGGCCAGCCACTCCCAAGTCGAGGGAGGTGATTCTACCAGTCTATTCTGTCCTTGTGAAAGCCCGCCTGGAGTGCTGTGCTCAGCTCTGAAGCCTTCAGCCCAGAAAAGACATAGACTTGTTGAAGTGCATCCAGACGGGAACACAAAGATGATCCTCTCTGATGAGGAAAACCTGAGAGAGACAGAGTTGTTCAGTCTGGAGAGGAAAATGCTCTGTGGAGACTTTATTGCAGTCTTTGAATACTTCAAGATATCTTACAAGAAAGATGGAGACAAGCAATTTAGCAGGGCCTGTTGTGATAGGACAAGTAAGAATGGTTTTAGAAACAGTTTAGGAAAGAGGGTAGTTTTAGACTAGATATAATGACAAAATTTTTTACAGTGATCCTGGTGAAACACTGTAACAAGTTGACCATAATGGGAGTAGATGTTCCATCTCTGGAAACTTTCAAGGCTAGGTTGATTAGAGCAGCTCGATCCAGTTGAAGATATCACTCTTACTGCAGGGGGTTTGGCCTAGATGATCTTTAAAGGTCTCTTCCAAGCCAAACTATTGTATGGTTCTAACTATGGTAGATAGTTAGATGTTAAATAAAGCTAAATCAGGACCTCCTTAGAGCAAGCATGACATTTTATCCAGATAGAACAATCTATCTTTCCATGATAATTTTGCTCTAGAGTTTGAATGGTCTGTGTTCATATCTTTTGTTTGGAAAAAAATCACTGACCCATTGAGAGGATGAAATTTTGTACATTATCCTTATTTATAATGAACTATCTAGGCTGGGTTCTGATTATTGTAACTTCTACTGGTTAAAAAAATCCCTCTGGCATGCAACCAGTATCTGCACAAAAATTTTAGATTAAACATGAATGATGATGGGACAACTTGTCATTTTCCTGCTTCCCTCCACTGAAGACATCTGGCAAATTGTTAATAGAGTTTGCAACCCTAGCAGCCCTGTTGATTCCTTGCCACTTCTTGTTACCTACTGGTGAAGATCCAGAAACAAAGCAGGCCATTTTGGAAATCAAGTGACTTAATGAACTCATGTAAGATCTCTCCTTTAACTGGTATTTGTAATTTCTGTCTTGAACACAGTAATTTCCTTTGTATCAGTAAACCTCTGCTGAGTTTAGTTCAACCAATGTTCTTTAAATTTTGCTGAACTCACCAGCCCACCTAAAGCCCTCAAATTCAATGCATCAATTTCTTCCTCTAGTAAATTATTAAATAGTGAGTATAAATTTAAGTACTGTTTTTCTCATTTTTAAAGTCTCATAGCTGACTCTCCAAAGTTATTAAAATAAAAACCATGCTGTGGGATGGAGATCTCCTTTGGTTTTCTGTTACAACACTGCTGTTCATCTTCAAAAGAGCTGTTTTCTCAGTGTCTGGACAGGTAGAGTTTGAGAAATGGGTACTTCCCCAGACTTTGTAGCTTGGTCATACAGTCACAGAGGTCTGTGGTAGATGTCAGAACTGAATCTGTATTTTTCATTGTCTGATATGTAGGCTTTTTCATGTTTTAGATCTAAGCTTCCCAAAGATGTTATTTACTGTTCATAAACTTTTACCATGTAGAATAAATGGAGAGCAGGACTCCAGTAAGGTAAACACAGATAAAATTTGGGAAGCTACTGTCCCATGAGTGCATTGTTGGTGGACTTGGCAGTGTAAGATTTATGGTTGGACTTAAAGGCCTTTACCAATCTTAATGATTCTGTGATTCTATGAGCTAAACAACAAAACAAGTACAAAGGTTGAGAAAGACATAAAATATAACAAAAAATATAAACAGAGTGATATCCTACTAATGTCACATTAGTTCCTCAAGGAATTTGTCTGAGGGAATGGTGAAAGGGGGAAATAAGAGGAAATTATTTTAGATGGACAAAAAGAGACATCCATCAAATCTGGGAGAGAAGGCAGAAATAAAGCTAGTCTGACAAATTAATGACAGAGAAAGTTTGGGAAAAGATAGAAGAGAGTCTCTACAGATTAGAAGGTAGCAGTGAATTAAACAAGATATGCAAGTTTTAATGTAAAAACTGTAAGAAAGTGATGTGCTACTTACTGAAACAGAAATGCTCCCATGGTACTCTCAGACTGTACTTCTGTGATAATTGTGTTTGGTAATTCTTCTGAAGAGTGTCAGATCAAGTAGACCCGCAAGCTCATCCTTAAGCTCCTCATGTGTCAGGGTGTTTATGCTCTGTCCATATTGAACACAGTAGATACACACCATGGCAGGAGAGCTATCCCACAGCCCCTGGCATCTGAACAGCACAAGCCTCTCTAGTACATACCTATATTAATACGCCGGCACGCTGGCCGGGCTGAGATGGCAGCAGCTTGGTCCAGGCGTGTCCCACACAAAGGTAGAACACCCTGGGGCACCTCGGTGCCTCGCTTGCCAGCCTCCCAGCCCGTGCAGTGGAGGGCACGAAGCCTAGCGTGCCTGGGTCTTGTGGACAGCCCAGGCGCGGCCAGAAATAAATGAGCAGAGGTGGCCCTCGGCCGGTGTGCCAAGTGTTTATTGCAGAAGCACCCTCAGATGGGACCGGATACCAAGAGGGCAAGGCAAGACAATCAGGCGCTTTATAAAGGATACAAGGAAGGGGGCGGGGTGACACCACAGGGACCCATAGGAAGAGGAGAAAGGCGGGACAGGCCAGGACACCTTCCCTTAGGGGACACAAGGGGTGTCTGTCAACTGTAGACAGAACCACCCCTCAGGAATCCTAGGAATTCAAAGGCAGAAGCCATCTTCACAGAATGGGGTTTTACTCTTTGGTACCAGCCCACCAAACCTCTGTTTCTGGGCTCTGTGGCCCCCTGGTTGGTTCATTCACCACAACACATACCTTGCTCTAACTCATCCTCCTATTGAACATTTTATGGCCCAAACAGAAAAATATTTATGTAAAAGTAGGTAAGAACACTATGTGTGTCTACAGCTCTTAGAGTCCAGCACTGTCACTTGTCCTGTCTGGATTGTGGATAACGCCACATGATCATTCACTTGCTATGACATGGGTTAAAGTGACCATGTTGCACTGGGTGCAGAATTAAGGTCTGTGTTCTTATCCTAATGTTGAGGTCCTGAATGGTTGTTTTATTTAGATTGTGTCTTACTACTTGTCTTCCTAGATATTGGCCAGGATCATGACTGTGCCAGTCTTTGGTAGTGTCAAGTGCAAGCAAACTCAGATGGACCCAGACATAGCTTCCCAGTAAATGCATCTTTCTGAGGGACATTTCTGTTATATCAATTCCCTGAGGAAGACAAGGAGGCCCCTTGACAGTGTGACACAGTATCTCCAAGAAAATCCCAGAGAGCTTAGATGAGTTGGTAAGGCCCTGTAATCAAATTCTGCAGACGATTTAAAGATAAAAAGTGGGAAAATGGGGAACTTACTAATGCTGCAAGGGGATCAAACGAAAGGATGACAATTTTTCTGCTGTTATAGGATGTTATGAGCAGTTAATAGTTCAAGTAGTTCAAATATTTGCTATGCAAGTATTCCTTTGGCCAGCGGATGGGCATTTGTGGTTTACAGAGCAGCTATTTTGTACTATTCTGACTTCATCTTAATCTAAAAGTTGACCAGTGTAGAATGCCCTGAAAGATGTTTCAATTAGCATCAAATGAGAGCTGTCCAAAATACCTCTGTGTGAGAAAACAGATTATTAGAGAGGGCTCCCATGGGATATGTCACAAACGGCACTTTGAGGTAAATGGTAAGTGGGTTGACCCTGGTGGAATGTCAGGTCCCCACCAAGCCACTCATCATTCCCTCCCTCAGGGAAGTAAATAGGGGAAGTAAACACAACAAAAAGCTTGTGGATCAAGATAAGGACAGGGAGATCACTCAGCACTTGCCATCATGGGTGGAACAGGCTTGACTTGAGGGAATTATTATCCCTTATTGCCAGTCAAATAAGGATAGAATAATAAGGACTAAGAAGAAATCTTAAAACACCTTCTTCCTTTACCTCCCTTCTTCCAGGGCTCAATTTAATTCCTGACTTGTCTATATCCTTCCACTAAGCAGTATGGGGGGATGGGAATGGCAATTGCCCAGACACATCCAACCTCTTTTTTTTTTCCTTATCTGAGGTGTGTTTACTAACATATATGGACCTGGGTCGGACCAGATTTTTTGCTGTTTCTTCTTTATTGCTGCTTCAAAAACTTGAGAAAACTGTGGTTATTCTTTCAGTTGTTGACCCGGTCATTGTTCTGTCAGTTTCTCTGACACATAGTTTTGAGAGTGTAATCAGACAGGATGGAGGTAAAGAGAATTTGTTAACCCAGCAGAGGTGATCCAACAGCATGTGATCCTACCTGCATGTTGTGAGAGCAATGAGAACTGAAATGATGGTGGAAAAAACTGAGTTTCAGTACGGACAGCTGTGTCTGTTTTGTTCACCAAGGCTCTTTGCCATTGATTCAGTGCTGCTTCAGGGCTTCTGACAGCTCGGTTTTGTGAAAGTCAGTGTCAAGTACTGAAAGATTGACATACTGCATTGTACTACTGAAAGAATTCAATTCTGTGAAGTCTGCAAAAAACCTATCGATCTGCTGAATATTCAAAATTGTAGGGGGAATCTCTGTTGAGACCATTTTTATGTTTGTTGTTCCCTAAGCAGCAGAACTATTGCAATCCTTAGTTTACAGATTTTTTTGCTTTGTATTTATATCTATATCCTAGCATGGTAATTAGATGTTCCTATTACTGGTGTTTCCTAACTGTTGCTCTCCTAACACTTTAAAAGCCACCCCTCATATTTCCCTTCAGTCTTGTTCCTGACAGATTACTCAGGCTCTCACTGCAGACTTCTGCTTGCCAAGAGAAGCAAAAAAACGTCCCTCTGCACAAATCATAAGAAAACACTTATTTTGGGCAATTATCTGGCATTCTCGGAAATCTCTGACTGGAGACAGACATGCCTATTTCTTTTTAGTGAGAAGCCTGTTTATTGACTCTAAAGGCACCCTAGGTCACCATCTTAGATTTGAATGTATAGTTTCAGATTTCTAAATTTGGTAAGATGAAACCCACTGCAGGTTGAGAATGTACATATTGTTTGCTAAATGCATTTTCTTTCATTAATTTTAAACATCCTTCTGTCTCTGGTGGGATCCTTTGGAGCTCTGCAAAGCAAGCAGCCATCTCATGTCTTAGAATCTGCTGTGGGCCTGTTTATGACTAAGCTTAGGACATGCAGCTGGACCATCCAGGCACAGATTTTTCAGGAGATGAGGGAAGTGATCAAGGATTTCAGTTCTGTCAGGTGGCATTTTTATAGTTTGGAATAATAGCTATGATAATTTTAATAAAATCCCTTTAACAAAGGAATAAAAAGAACTTGAAACAAGTGATTCTTAATGGGATTTTGAAACTAGAAGCATAGAAATATCACAGTGTGTGAAAGAATGTTGTAAACTATGTGAAACAAATGAAAAATTACTCTATGTTTCAGATGAATAATCTTGAATGAAGGGACTGTAGGTACTATTTCTATTTGTCTGACTGTATGAATAAGGTGGTAGAAGTCTAGTTGCCAGATATAATTTTACCTGACACTTGTGTTTTGTTATAAAATTACCACTGTGGAGACCAGCTCCCTGTCTGCCAGCCAGATTTTTTTAAAGTTAAATTGAAGTGACTGACTCTGTTGCAGATAGCTGTAGGCTGCGTTTCTACTTCCTACTAAAGGACTGAGAAGAAGAGCTCTACCATGGCAAAGCAGCAGATTGATTTCACTGGCAAAGCAGTAAAGAGATTTTCATTTGTATTTGGGCCATTCTTGCTCAAATGAATTGAAAATTCATCTGAATTTCAACTTTATTTGATACTGTAGTTTCTCAAGCTGAAATTGCTGTCTGGAATGAGCAACATTTCTTAACTTTTCAATATGTAAGTCAGGTAATCACTTTTCTCCACCTGCATTTTTGACCTGGAGATGAAAGAGCAACAACTTACAAATAAGAGCAACTCATATACATCTACATTAATGTGAAGTAAAGTGGAGTGAAGGAAGATTTGTGCTCATTAAGTCTGTTACAATTATTGACAAAAGATTCTAATGCACCTGTGATCAAATATATTTTGTTAATAATAAGATTTTTTGTAATTTTGGCTCCAATTGTAAGGTGCTCACTTATTATCTACGGTATTGATCTAAAGTCCATTGCAGTAGTGTCATAATCTGATTACTAAAGTTCTTAGAAATGCCCCAGCCCAAATTAAGGTGCAAATGAGACCATATGCCAGTGACAATAATATAGGTTTTATTTGATAGTAAATATGAGAGAGAGAAAGCAAGGAAGAAAAAAATAGAAAATAGGTAGGGGGGACAGAAAGAGAGTGACAGGGACAGAATAAGGAAAATATCACAACTCTGTGGATCCCAGCTATGCTCCATTGATCCTCTCCAGCTGGTCTTCTTGGTGGTGAAGGTCCCCCTGAAAGCATAGAATCTGATGGGTTAACATACGCTCAGGCCAGGTAGGAAAATCCAGGCACCTGGATTTGCCATTGTCTCTTAAATAGACTCTGGGTTTGTTGCATCATGTGCTGTCCTGTGGTGCAAGGCTTCGGGAATGACTCTGGGGGGCACTTCAGGGGGCCTTTGATGGATAAGGCACCCCCTCAGCTGCCTCTCACGTGAATGTCCCGTGGATGTGGCCTTCCCAGGGCTGGGGGTTCCACAGCCTGTTTGCCTAAGGGAGGATGAGTTCACTGCCCCTGAGCAGAGGTTACACACACCGAAACTTCCTCCCCCCACCTCGGCTGGGGCAGAAATCTGTGCAAACCTGCTCCCAGCAAATGGGTCTGTGGGCTATGGCCTCCCCCAACCCTAAGCAAGACAAAGATGGTTCTTAGCATGGCTGCTGGGTTTGGCTGGCGTTCTTTTTCTTGTTTTCTTGTTTGTTTCAGGTGATTGAAGAATGGGTTTTCCCTTTATCTAATCTCAGCAGTTTGACTTTCAGACCAAAGTCCCAGTCAGGTACCTTCAGGGAGGCTTCTTTAGGTGTAGTTTCTTGATACAGTTTTTCTTATAATGAGCAAAACTTTATGTCAGTGATTGAGGAATGAACTATTTCAGTCTCTGTCAAGTAGGAAGTGGAGTATTTTCATTGGAACTCTAGATGTCTGGTGTTGACTTCCATGGCTCCAGTGAAGCCAGGATGCCTGACCCAGCAGAGGATATGCCCATTAACTTTCATAGACACTGATAAAGAACAAACTCTGCTGCTGATAATAAGCAAGTGGCCTCATGTGGACAATATTAACTATGAGATCTCATGTTGGTACTTAGTGATTCAAAATACTCACAGTCTTTGCCTCAACTGTTCCAAATTTCAAATTTTGTGAAGAATTTTTTCACAAAGTTTTTACTTCCAAGTAGGCCTGATAAAAGCGTAAAAAAACTCAACTCTATCCATAATTTCAGAACAACTGCATTAGCAAGCAGATCATCTAATCTACATGAATTGCTGTGCAATTCAATTTTTTCTTGAAGCTCTTCCTTCTGCAAGTTAGTAAAAAATTATGGATTGTCATTTTATTATTCCATGATATATCAATTATGGAAAAATATTAATATTTAGAATATTATCAATAAATTTTCTGGCAATACTTGTTAACTCACTATCATATCTTGTTCTTGGATTGTTCCTAAGGGTGAATGACTGAGTACTGGTGAATACTTCACCACAGGTTCCTGAAACCCGAAAGCTAATTCTATGTACCAAGAGAACCTGGATATAGCATAAGTGGTTGACTGGTGGCATTGTGGGAAGAGTGTTGCTGTTCTCCCAATAGACATCACACTTTCTAGCTTCTGAAAAATAATTTTTCTGTCTTGAATAAACACTATGATTTTATAAAAAAAGGATCTGGAGAAAAATTGCACTTAGCTTTTTACAGTACCAATTAAAAAAAAGTGTATAAACAAAAAGAAAAAGATGCAATAAATAATATATTTGGTAGAATTTGCTACCTTAGACAAAATTCAAATTAAATGACGTATGAGTGGACTCCTGTGGGATAAATACTGCAAAATTACACTACAGAATTTCCCAGATAGGGAAGACAGAGACCACTGTGGGGATGATAGAAGCCATCTCATTGTGAAATAATAAATAAGGGAAAAAAATATAAAGATGTTGCTGGGCTTGGCATCATAATCATAAAAAGCAACAGAAAATGTAAAAGATCAGTAACCATTAGAAGCAGGGAGGCTCAAATTAATAACTTTGGCAGATAATATAGTCCGAGATGCAGAGGGGAGATGCCGAGGAACTGTAGCGTCAGGAAAAGCACGGAGGCAATTGAGGCATAGGTCCAAGGAGCAGTGATCTTTATAGGCAGAGAAATATTATCAGAATATGGTGAAAATTTCCTTTCTTTAGGATTTCTGGTAAGTATTGTAATATATTCACATAGTGCAATATCTGTATTACTGGATATATCTCAAGGCACCAAATGACCATAAAATACGGACGGACTCAAGAATGTTCAGTGATGGGCAATAGTAGCAGTGAGGAACTAGTTTATGGGAAAGGCTAAGTGCTCCAGCTTGGCGAAGAGCAGCCAGCAGGGAACGTGCTGACAGACTGTTACTGAAGGGTGCAGTCAACCAGGAGCACAGTCAAATTTTATAGCTTAATAAAAATAGGAATAAAAAGAAGCAGAGGGATGAAATTATGAAAGGAAAAATCAAAAAAAGAGTTCTTGACAGTTTTATTTTCTTTGAGGATGATCTCACAAAAGAAGCAATAGAAGCTCTATAACAAAGAAAATTTTAATGAAAGTGAAAAAAAATGCTAGTGTACAGACAATGGAGAACAACCTGGCAAAGATATAGATTGAATGGTTTGAGAGTCCCATGATTCATGTTTATATTCTAAATTACACTGGCATAACTAAGTGACTGTAGTATGTCAGTCTGCAAAATTACCTCTGTAAAACAAGCTAATCAGATACTATCAAAATGAATATGTTGTTTAAATTAAAGTGGTTTTGTTAGGATTTTGACAGTTTTCTATTACCTTCCATATTTTTACCGTCATAAAAACAACTCTGAATTCCTGGAGCAGAAGCATGTCAACCACAAAATTCTCTGTTTCTACACATGAAGTATCCTCACCTTTCCACTGTTGCAGCTATTTCATAATTTTTTTTTAGATAGAATGTCTGGTCTGTAAGAAATTTAGCTCAGAGTTTACAAAATCTATGCTGTGACTATTTAAATTAAATTTTTTTCTTCACTTTTCCACAACAGTCACAGAGCTGTCATGTGCAAAGCATCTGATTCTGAGTCATAAAGATGTACTTTGCAAAATAAAAACATGGTTTTGAAGGAGGACTTGCTGAGCCATCAAATCCAGTCCACTTCCTATAATTGCGAAAAACTTTTAAAAAGATATTTCACTCAGGAAAATGCACAAAATATCTGTCCCGGACTCTCTACTTACCACTCACAAAATGCTTTCCAAAAATCTAAGACAGACTTCTGCTCTATGCAACACCTGCATAGGAAAATAGTGTTAGAAATGGAGAAGGCAGCAGCAGGGCACACCCAGTGCGATGCAGTAACTGAGGTCTCATTAGGTTCATGTGAGGGGAGTACAAGTAAGTTCACTTTGCAGCTTTAATTTTTCCTTGATAACAAAAATGGCAGATATCCACAGTTTAGACAGGAATGCTTTTTACTTTAGCTAGCAAAGCTAATCTCTTTCTTTCACAGTTCCTTTCATATATTTTCACATTTTTCAAACAATGCTGTATCTTCCTTTTAGATAGACAACTGAACTATCCAAATTCACAAACAGCAGTTCAAAAGTACATCCAGAAAAAAAATTAGGTCTCTTGGATCAGTTTTCAAGCACTGTAAATTTGTGTAGTCTCACAGAGACAGAAAAGGCGTAATGGAGTTGCAATAAATTTATAGCAAGTGAGGATGAGCTTCAGGTCTGGCAGTCTCATGCCCTGTGCACTGGCTCATGTTACCTCACCTAAAGACAGCTCTCCTTTTCTCTCCAGTGTGTGTAGTTTCCAAGGAAGGATGCAAAAAACATATGCTGTCTGCTATATTTGATCTGTGGACAGAGAACCATAATATTCTGGGCTGCACACGGATTCTTAATTGTGTGGCAGAACTAAGGAGGAAACACATGAAGCAAATTCTATTTCCTTTAGTATTTTAAAGAAGAATTGTGGTACTACACAGCAGCCAGAATGTTCCAGCATGTGTGTTAATTGAATGAAATATTCAAAACAGATACTGATCTTGAAAACATCCCACTTTCCCCATTATGAATGTTAAAGTATTTGTTAAGTAGGAAGACAGATGTTAATTGGTTATGAAAAATTCTTAGCAACTTGTCTGGGGCTGTGTTTGACTGTTGCTTGAAGACATATAGACCAACTTGCTTTTCTGGCTGCAGCTAATTACAGCACAAGGTTCTTTAGCAAAGTCTAGGAAGCAAACAAATCTTATCACTCAGTGTTATTTCACCTTCCAAGAACATTAAATCTTTCTGGAGACAGTTATTTTTTAAGTTCTAGAAGCTCCCTTAATAAAACATACAAAAAGATGTGCAAAGTCGTATTTTCAGAATAAAATTATGCTTTCTTTGGAATGATGGTTCTATAATAATTCAAAAGTAAACACAAATATAGATGACTCTCAAGATAGTAAAATATGATGTTTTGTGTACTATTCCACAGTATACATGTTGCAGGTTGTAAGTTTTCATAACAGTAATAATAAAAAAAATTAGGCAAAGAGGACAGTGGACAAAACTGTATCTCCCAGCTAATCACCTGGAGAGACATTGTTTGATTTTACTAGAGTTCTTGACATTGAAATATATGGCATACTCCAGGGTATGATCTCTATCAAGCATTTTTATGTTAGTAAAATAGAAATACTTCAAATTGGAACTATGAGACTCTTCTTCCCCTTTACTATCACAACCTTCCCATTATAGCTATCTGCAGTAAATCCTAAAAGTGAATTGTACTGCTGTAGGAAAACAATTTATCCAGCGATAATGTCCCATCAAACACAATTGGTTGGCAGCTCTTACGCTATTATTTCAAGGACAGCAAGTTGCCTTATTCTTGATGTGAATGGCATCCAGCCAGGTGCTGTCTGAGACTGAAAAACTACAAATTGGTGTACTGTTTTCTTTCTCCCTCTATTCTGACCTAGTTAGGAAGAGATGTGGGGAAGAGGCACAGCAGGAATGTGAAGTGCTAGAAGTGAGCATCTGAGTGAGCATGGAATTCAACTCAGCAGAAATCTGATGGGACTGGGTGACACAAGGGATAAGAAAATGGGGCATGAAACCATTTAGGCTGATTAATTGGGTCTGCAGGCATTAATGAATTGCCAAGTGATGGCTGTTTCTTGACTTATATGAAATAATGTGTTGGACTTGGTAACACTTTTCTTTGTACAAATAACTACCTGGAGGTTTAAAAACAATGCTAGAATTGGCACTAACATTGGATAAAAATAAAACGGTTTTGGAAAGTGGCACAGTTATCAGAATTGCGTTAATATAAATTGCCTTTAAGGTGAGTGGCTCATACTGGTGCCAGGGAAAATTGCAAAACTCAGAGCAGAAGAAACTCAGTGAGACAAGTCCTTTGACTGCTATCTTAATTTTGACTAGCAAATTGATGAATGGACATTGTGCATCTTTTCCAGCATTCTAGGTTATGCAGGAATATCAATCCCACAAAACAAACAAATAAGCAGAAAGGTTTGGAATCAAGCATACCTAAGAATCCTTCAAACATTCCCCCAGATACTTTTTATTTTTAATTCAGGCCATCTTCTGCCTATAGTATAGCACTCTAGGGATGGATTAGAGGGCATAAATCTATCTCTGCCTGAAATGTTAAAAAGCTGCTCTGCTGGACAACACGTATCACTTTTCAAGGAGACTAGCTGTGTGTCTTGCTCCCATTTCCAATGGCTGCTGTGCATGAAAGCTAGGCTGTCTCACCTCAAAACAAGCAAAGTTTATTCCTTCCCTCCTTGTGACATTTATAACTTATATATTAAAAAATCCATCCAAATAACTCTGCAGAAAACTTTCTGTTTGCTGTCATGGAGATTTAATGGGTTATTCTGATCTGGACAGCTAAATATTGAAATTTATCTTGGGATCTGTTGGTAGCTGAGAATCTGTGACAGAAGCGTCTCTAGTCATGGCACCAATTAAAACAAACAAATCCAAAATGTGTGCAAAATATACTCTGTGATCCTCAGTGACCAGCATTCCAGCTTTTGTAAACATATCTGTACAGTCTTAGAATGTATTAGTAAAAATACCTGAAACAGTGTACCTTTTCACTAACGGTGTTTTTCAAGTTTAATCCTATTTCTGTTGTTCCATAAGCTCAAATAACTTTCATTATACTTTAAAAATCCATCCTACTAGCCAGTTTGCTACTGCCAAAATCAAAAATCAATTTATATGTAATAATTTATTCAATTTGACAACCATTAATTAATAAAGTGATAAAATTATAGGTAAATCCTTGTGCATCTTTGTATAATTCTATTCACGTATGTGTATTGTGAAATATGATTACTTCATATATTTAAACTAAGTCACAAAAACATCTAGGATACAGGAATACCTCTAAATAGCAAATTGTTAAAAGCACAGTCTGTTAGGATATCATACTCCTGCAGTGAATTTAAATTCACTCACCAGAAGGTGCCAGTCTTGATCCATAAACCCAAGAATCTAGTAATTGCATTTCACTAAATTCTATTATGAGGGTTTCAGTGACAACGAAAAGCGCAGAGTTCTGGTGTCAAAGAAGGCAGCAGCTAATGAACTCTGAAGGTAGAACACAAAACAAATTCCAGACCAAACGTAATACTCCATAACAAATGTATGAAAAAGATTAATCATTCCTCACTGATTTTTACACTAATTTAAAAATAATATGGTCCCCATGAAGGAAGGGACAGGGGAAATGATAAACTGTAGGTTGTGCTTATAGAAAGCATTTCTTTCTTCAGCCTATGTGCAGTTGCTTTCCATTTTTATGTTTTTTATTTTTATGTTTTGATTGTTTTGGACTAAGTGTGGATCATTATAGCTAAGAGGTTTTAGACTGTGAAGTACTGAGCTTTATTTGTTGCAATTGATTTCGTTCTTTGAATGTGTCACCAGAGACATATATCCAACTACCCTCAGCAACGTGTGTAAAGTGACTTTTCTTCCAAATGCAATAGATCCTTCTCTTATTTTTCATAAGATCAAAGAATAAGCCTAAAGCCCAGAAGGTCATAACGTGTCACTCCTGCACACTACTTTTACATAGTTCATGCAAATACAGTAATCATAACATTTTATATAGGCATAGCTTAGACAGTAATTGTTTACTTTCCACAGTTTTCCTGCTTTTGCAGGATTTAGACTTCTTCCTTGTTCAAAATTTTTTCCCTTTTTGTGCATCACAAGGAAGCAATGCTCAATGCATGCACCTCTAGGCTGTTTCTTGCCCTGCTACTTCAGTCTAACTGCTGTGCTACCCTAGTGAGGCATGTAGTGAAAATGTCTAGATACACAGACAGATACCTGAAATTTCCTGTGGTTTAGAGTCTGTCATATGGGCTGTCATAGAGTCTGACAGAGACTGAGAGTTGCAGCATGGAGTAACAGCTTCATCCTGAATTTATGCCAGTAATTAGACTATCACAACTAACACGTCATTTCTCTGATAAAGAAACAGGAGAACGAGGAGCTGTGAAGAGGAGAAAAAAATTACATGCAACCTGTTTTCTCAGAAACATTGAATAAACTATGACAAAATGGATCCATTTCTGTTCTTCAGCATTTAACCAAATGAGATGCTGTGAAAACAGCTTGTAAATATGAAAAAAACCCAAAATTTCAAACACATATCTAAATTCTCAAAAGCAGAACCAATGGAAATTGGGTTGGAAAACTAGTTTAATTTGAGAACAGTGTAATTATGGAAGAAAGATATTTTCTCACATATCTTTGTGAAATCAAGTAGTTAAATATTTTCCAGAAAAACATCTTAGGTCAGGTAATTTCACAAATTTATGTAAGACATCTAAAGAGCAGCAGGTGGCACATTGCTTTGTTAGTGCTGACCTATTCACCTTAGAATGTTTTTAAGAGACATAAAATGACTGAAGGGGATCTCTCAAACAAGATGTAAAACCTGAAGTTGTCAGCAATTAGATTTCTGAAAGGATATTTATAATGGCCTAAACAAATTCCATGCTATTATTTTCCCTTTATTTCCTAGGTAAATGCACAGGTAAATCAGTGCAAAACCCTACGTCTTTCTTTTAGATTATCCCAATTACTTTTGATGAATATCCACTGGCAAATTTTAGTTAAGCTTGATAGAGCAGAAGAGGTGTCAAAATCCCGAGACATTTCATGTTACTAGCTCTCTAGGTAAGGAAGAGAGATCACTTGAACAAAGCCGAAGTACATGCATGTCTTGCTAGGCACCAGAGAATCAACTTTTCAGGCAAGAGTTTTTTCCTACATGGTTGCGCCAGAGTCAATAATGCCTGTCTTCTCACCAGAGATTTTCCTCTGGTTGAGGTAGTCAGGATGGTTCTTGCCTCTGAAGAATTTTGGATGTCTAATAAGAAGTGAGTTTCAACAGCAGCTGTATTAAAATTCACTTACAAAATAAATCAAGCATGAAACACAAATCCATAGGAACCTAAGCTTCATTAATTCCACTTTCAATAGAACTATTTGTTTACTTACCATGATTTCTCTACAGCTTCCCTGAAACTGCACATAGGGTTTTTTTTCCCCCTACTTCCTAAGTACATTTATTCAACATTTTTATAGCTCCTGCAAATTTTGCAGAAATAAAGCATCTGAAAATTAGTACTTTTGTTTTACTCTTTACCGCTGATTTTAATAGGTCAGTTCAGGAAGGAAGATACTCCTCATTACCAGAGTAGAGGTGGACTTCATCACTTCAAATTTTGTGCATTTACAGTGGAGGCATCCACATTTGAGCTAATTACAGAAAATCCCGTTATAGTCACTGGAAAAAAATAAGTATTTCCAAACTGTGATTCATGTCCTCCCAAGGTTGACATCAAAAACAGGCCGGATGAATCACTCTCTAGAAGCACTCTTGTTTTCCTCTGACTATAAAGGGAGTTTGGACAACTGTCTCACATACAGATCTCTGCTGTTGCAGAAGTCCAAATTTAGGTGGTGTGATACAATTTTACACATCTAATGCCGATCTACAGTGTGCCAGTATTAGGTATCCCTTACCTGGAAGTAAAAGCATAGAGTAATGATTATGGATCTTAGTTCTCATAGGTACCTATTTAAAGAGAATTTTAACTATGAACATTTGCGATTAAAGAAACAGCACTTTTTGTGTTAGAATCGCAATTATTTCTCCTACATGGAATGCATGAGGTATAATGGTATTTCTTACCTGAAGGAATAGTTACTTAACTGGGCATAGGGATTTTTTCCCTGTATTTTTCCTATAAACCAAAGTTCACTATCTAGAGAAGAATAGAGATCCCTTTGTAAACCACCATCTAAGCATAATTTTTAGTCCATCTGGAAAGGTACCTAAGATATCATTAAATGCCACTGGAACTCAGGGAAACAGTCTGATTCAAAGTGCTTAAGGTCCAGCAAAAATTGTAAACTGTTATATTCCATTTAACTCTCTAAGTGACTATTTCACATCAGTAAGCAGGCAGATGGCTCTGTTCTCTTTCTACCACACATTTCATTTTCTGTTTTTATCTACCATGCTTTTTGACTTAAGCTTAAATAGCTTAATTAATGCAAAAGATTGCATGTATTTTAAAGTCTACTCATTAGCACATTTTTTATATATTTTTGTTTTATTTTCAGTGGTTATTTTCATTTACTCATCTTTTATCTATTTAGACTAATTTTTTAAAAATTTCTGATAAGTTACAGAGCATGCCTCAGCTTTGAAGAAATTAAAGAGATTCTAATATGATGAGTATAATAAAATTCCAAGTATTTGAGATAATATTCACAGAGGAATTTCTTTCTTCTCTTTGCCAAATGTAGCTTGGAGAAGGGAATGTGACAGCACCATACAGTATATCTCCATGCCATAATTATGTATCACTGCACCTTTGGTCTTCTAAGACTAATGGAACAGGCATATTTCACAGAAATCTTCATTTAACCTGAATATACTAATCCCTGAATCTCCCTCTATTAACCTGCCAGATTCACATGGATTGAGAGTGTGTTTGTAGGCAGGAAACAAAATCTGTGTCTTACATGAAGAATAAGGTACAATACTAAGCATGATTCTGTAACAAAATATATATGAGCAGACAGAAAAAAATACAGATGCGTGAACATCTCATTAGGACACCATCCTTCTAACACTCTGGCTAAACATATTAACCTTCATAACATTGTGCATAATCCTATTGACAGGCATATGGCTCCTGCATCATTAAAATTTTGAATATTTCCACTGCAAAACAAAGTAAGTTACTCCTTTGATCCCTAGCTTTACCCCATTTAGTATCAGTAGAGAAGATGCCACTCTCATGTTCACACATTCTAAGAGTGTAATGGGGCCAAGGTCAGGGTCCCTGTGAGACTTTGGAACTACTACTGATTGCAGTCAGGTCCAGATTCTGTCACTGGACTTGCTAGAGGTGCACCCCATGCTGGGGTAAGCAATCACATGCGACATATTCACTGATTAGGACCTAGAGATTTCACAGAGATAGTACTCTCAGTCTTTCACGTGGAGGATATGAGATTTATTGCTTGTGCCTAATGTACAGATACAGGAAAAAGAAAAGCCTGAAATTTTCCCACTGACATATTCATGCTTTTTCACCACATATGTCAGATTTATTTAATGTTAGTTGCTACCAGATCCCATAGGCTAACAGAAGTGAAGCTTCTGCTGCTTGTCCCCAGGTCCACCCAGCAGCAAGGCTGAGCGTGTTCCCAGTAGGCACACAGGCACACTGTGCATATACACACATACACACAGCTGGCAGCACAGGCCAACAGACAGAAAATGCAGCTCTCACACGATCACACACAGTGCCGGTGGACTGATCCCTCTCACTCTGGCTGAGCAAGATGGAGGCCCATTATTGGGAAAATATCTGTAAAAATGTACAATGTGGATCCCTCCAGCATTAGACTCAGACACTGCCCAGTGTCAGTCCCTGGATCCCAGTTTTCCCAGTGAGGCACTTGCACATAGAAGCCCTCAATGCTGCATCCCCACTTTGGATGCTGGGAGAGACCTCTGCACACAGCAGCACAGGCACAGACACACACATGGATCCCCTGAGCAGCTGGGCTCAAAAACTGGCACTTTCCCGGTAGCAATGCCCTTGCCACCCCTGCCTCATGCACACGTGAACAAATGGTCTCACAATCAATGCCCAGACTACACAAACTCTCTGGAAGATGGCTGAAATCTCCCAACCCTCCAATAGTCAGCCCTCTGGTCTCTCCAGGTTCCATCTTAGACATCTGACTCTAAAGCTCTTGCTCTACTCACTGGCTAGCCCTGCTTGATATTCACTGCCCAGCACATGCAGACTCCAGTTTGCTGCACTCAGATCCCAAACACACATGCTCACAGAAGAGAGAGAACCTCACCCAGGAAAAGATTTAGAAATGAAATTTAATGAGAAGACAGGACAGACCATGCTGCTCAGGCACAGGACATGGCCAGACCAGCATGCTGACCAGCAAGCTATTTACAGACAACTGACACCTTTTATGTCCTTTTTCTTCTGTTGTCTCACTCTTTCTCTGCCCCGTTTGATTTTAATGCCTCCTTTTCCCCATCTTTGATTTCTCCCATGAAAAGTCTTGCACAACCCCGGGTTGCTCTTCTCTTTCATCTAACGATGACCCCTATCCTGCAAGACCTATGGTGATGGTGCTTACCAAGAGATCCCTGGGAGGAGGAGGGTCCAGGGCAGGGGCTCATGTCTCTGACCGGGGCACTGGGGCTCCCCTGCTGCCCTCTGCCTCTGCCTTCCTCTGTGTGCATGGGAGATGAGCTTTATGTGTCTTAACAATATTCTTTTTTTTTCCTAAATCAGGGTAAGATACAGCATCTTTAAAAAACATTCATATGAAAACTACATTCCAGAGCTGTCAGAGTAGGATTAATCTACATTTCTTCTTCTACTCTTTTCATCATCTCTTCTCTGGTTGGCAGATATAGCAAGGACATGAAAGTCATGAGCAGCATTTCAAAGCATAAACCACACCAAAGCACAGGAAACTAAGGCACTCTAGCCACCCAAAGAAAAGTTCCATATATATTTTGGTACTTGAGGTGGTAGGTGCCACTACTTGCTGTGATGCAGGTGCTTCCAGTGGTGCGGGATCTGTTGCATGGCTATTGGTTTCACGTCACTCACATTTCTTGTAAGGACTGGGTTCACATCATGTAAAAAGTATAGTGTTAGACACAGATGAAGGACACTTTCTGAAGCACGGAACAGACAGTCTTTGCCAGTAAGAGTAGCATTCCTGAAAGCTGTGTGACATCCAAAGACATGACTGGAGATTGGCAAATCCTCTGAAGAAAGAGTGAGAGTGTCAAGTGTCTATCTGCATCTAAGGCCAGGTTACAGTCTAGGAGAAAAATGGTCAGTACTGTTAGTGTGATAGTGAAATAGAAAAACAAAGAATTACAGAAGGGAAAGGTCAGCTTTTGCATGAAGCATTAAACTGAAGGTCTGTGTCACTCTCCACTCAGCCTGCACTCTGACCTTGGAGAAGGTTAACCCACACATTTCTTATGTTCAGGTTTCAGAGTTCAGTGTTGAATATTTGGGATCAAAAGAACCTTCCACCAAATTGAGCTAATCAAAGAAAAACACATTTAGAATTTTTAAAATGCAATCAGAAGAGAAAGAGCTAGCCTATGTGTGAATATCCATGACTATGGCAATTTTTCTTAGAAACTCCTCTGGATGCCATCACATGTTCCCAATTATGAAATACATTTATTCTCTCTTTTAGTAATTAAAATCAATCTAATAATTAAGAATGAGCAGTGATAGTCCGCTGGCATGCATTCTAAGAGAGGTCAGCAGATATATCTATTTTGATGATGGTGGCTTTACATTTAATTTGAAAAGTAGTTTAAGCTCTGAAAAAAAAGTCATAATTACCTTGAAAAATTACAATGTTTCTCTAAGACCAGATGCACCAAGATCTTCACTCAGTGAATGTTTTCAAAATTGTAGTAGCTCAGGTAAAATTATTTGAACATTAAACATTTATCCATAACAGCTTAAAGATAGCAGTATAAATTATACTGATTATAAGATACAGACCTTTAAGTTACCAGAAGCATAACATGAGAAATTCATGCCTTGAAGGACATTATGCAGGTAGGAATTGATGGATGGGACTGTACACAGAGTTTTCTGGTGGCTGAGCCTGGGGGCATGCTATGCCACTCAAACGTGTACAGTACTAAGTTGCTGCCAGAGTTTTTATTTCTCCTGACTGCTTTCCTTTTCCTCTGCTGCAAATGACATGTTCCAGGCTGCCTTTCACTCCAGGTACCACATGAAGAAACAGGAGGCAGAGGCCCAGCAAATATCCTTAGTTTGTGGCTTGACAAGTCAGCAAATTGTGAGAACAGAGACAGACATTTAATTACATCTTCCACTTTTTAAATCCCCCCGAATTTACAACTGTACACTTCTTTTACATGTTTGCTGTTAAAATCAACTTGATGTTCAGTGTTGAAAAACTAGTGAAGGCTTGTTGCTCTCACATCTACCCTTACAGTCTTGGCACAATTGTGTCTTTCAGAAAACTACATCGATTGCGTTTGGCTGAGCATACTGACACTTCAGAGTACCTTTTATGAATGCCGAGCCCCTGCTTAACTCTGCTTGGGCTCTTCTCTTTCGATTTATTTTGGTATCTGAAAATCTCTGCAGAAATGACTGAATAATTATCTCATTGTAAAACTGTAGCCCTTTTGGAGGACAAAAAGCTGCTCAAAGCAGCTATTACTTACATTAATGTGACCATATTAATTACAGGAGACTCATTTAGTATTGATGGTGTTATTGTTCACACGTCAAAAATGTTCTTCTACATATATATATATCTCCTTTTAAAATTTTTGCATTATAATTATGTGTTACTATTGGATTTGTGTTTAAGTTTCTACGTCTTATCTAATAAAAATAAGCTTTGGGAATAGGTGAAAAATGTCTTTTGGTAACACCAAAGACCGACGGGGCCGAACTAATCTGAACTCCCTTGATAGGACAAATCAGAGCATTACATGTACAAGGCATGTAGGACTGGGGCTAAGTAGCACTTAGCAACAATTAAGGCCAAAAACTGTGGTCAGTTACAGTGCTTTTTTGTCATTGACTGAGTGTCTTTACCAGTGATTTTCCCATATGATTTTGTGCATGTAGCTGGGATAATGGGTAAAAGCAAATTTTCTGTGTGCCATGTAGCATTTGTTCTAATGTGCCACATCAGTCTACTGTACAGAGCAATGATACTTCAACCAGGTTGGTATTTTTAAGGCTAATGAGCCACTGATTGCTATCTGAGTGACTGAAGCTAACAAGACATGCTCTCTTCCAGTGATTTATAATGATGAATTAATTAATATGATCCCAAATTTCATCTCCAGTGAAATACATGCCATTCCTGCCAGCTTCATAACACTGAGCAAATACTGAATATGGAGATGAATATGAATGAAGATTTGTTAATAGTATGTCAATGTTCGAATGACACCTTGTGAATGTGTTCATACATATACTTTAAATATAAAGGTGAATAAAAATATTAGAAAGGGAAAACTGGTAACAGAATTCTGTGTGGATAAAATGAGGAAGGACTAGAGAAATAATATATTTCTCTCAAAGTATCTCTAAAGAAATAGCATATGTCTTCCAACAATTGTGAATGGAGGCCATTTCTAACTTCCTCTTCCTTTCAGAAATGCTGTTTTAGAAATTGCAGCTTTTGAACTGTTAGAACTTTAAGCACTGGTGTTAAGCTCTTCTCATGACTGGGCAAATCATGTCATATCCTTTTATGCTGATTTGTACAATACAGCTCTGAAGACTGTCAACATGATGACGCAGGATTTGAGTGCATCCCAGCACTACTGCCTGTGCATCACCCATTGCATGCTGCTTTCCTGTGCATACATCCTATGGAAACCATAAGGCTCTACCATCAGTGTGGTTATATTCCAAAGGTGAAAGGTTCTTGATTTTAAGAGTGTAGATTTAGATCCCTTCCTTTCCCTTCCCTTCCCTTCCCTTCCCTTCCCT
>VWPU01000190.1:0-21921 GCA_013398955.1 Callaeas wilsoni | reverse complement strand
TTCTCCTCCCCTCTCGTCCCCTCCCCTCCCTTCCCTTCCCTTCCCTTCCCTTCCCTTCCCTTCCCTTCCCTTCCCTTCCCTTCCCTTCCCTTCCCTTCCCTTCCCTTCCCTTCCCTGTTCCTAAATTAGTGTTACATAATCCTCAGTTTACAAATTGCTGAATGAAATATAGTGTGAAACTAAGTATATGCAGATGGAGAACAAGTCAAAAATATTGAAGACACTAATAATACAGATGCCTAACACTGGGAATAATTTTTAAAAATATTTCAAAAGGAAGAGATACTGTAATATTTCTCTTTTGTGATCATTTAGCTTATTCTTTTTTTCAGGAAAGGAACACCTTTCTGAACAGGTCACAGATAAAAATAGGTCAGATAAGTCACAGATATAGTTTTATATTTCCAGTATAGTTCTGACAGATTTGGGTTTTTCTAAGCTAATGTTTATATTGTATTACTAATTTGATAAAGTAATTCTTCTTGCATGCCACTCAGGAATGCCAAAATATCACAGACAACAGTGAAAACCATTCATTTTTTTTTTTGGGTTTTGCATTAGTTATATAACTTTTTGCAATGCTCTCAATTCCTCTGCTTTAATATTATTTCATTGCAATATAATACTGCAATATTTTATCTAGGTATAACATTGGAAAATATCTTACCATGAGTTACTCAGTATTAAGCATCTGATGAAGGTGATTCCATCCTTGTCTCCTCTGATTCTCAGATTAACTGGAACATTATTGATAATTGATTGTGGTATTTTTCAAAGAGAATTTGACAGCTTCTGGATAAAGTTGGGTCTCCTTTATTGAAACCATTCTGAGCAAAAAAACCCCAGGAACCAACATAAGAAATTATTTCATCAAAATTCTCTCTCATAATTTTATTGTGAGTTCTTAGGGTAAGAGTATTTTCTTGTTTTAGCTATTATGTGTTCTGATTCTGGAAAACTAGATGCAAATCTAAGCTTTCACTAAAGAGCAATCTTATTGCTCTGGTTTTAGAAAACAGTTTTTAAACAGATGTATTTTAAACAAATACAAAAATAATGACAAATTTAACTGATGGTGAGGATTTTCAACAATTCCATTTAAAAATTGAGATCTATATATTAAATCTCCTGTTCCTAAGAGTATAATTTTTGAATGTTTGAATTCTTCAAGAACTTTAAGCTTTTTCTTTCACTTCTTCCATTAAAATACTTGATAGGAGAAACTGAATTTGTGTAGAAAGATATGTTAACCACATACTTTTCTATATTTAAGACATAACTATCTCAGAACAAAACTTTAAGCAAGTAAGTGTTCATGTATACATGAACATCCACATATTCCCTTGTTTCAGAAAACGCAAAATCAATCTGAGCCATAGTTACTCCACACTGGGACTAGAGAGTGAAGCAAAAGTCTGTTGGCACGTGTTGCATTGAATAAGGTGAGAAGCAAAAATCAGGTGGTAGATGTGTCTCTTGATCTTGAACACTATTGAGGCTGAAAAAATGCCTCAACCAGTGCAGTGTCTTCTCAGACACTTTAACATTCTAACAGAGGCCTGTTTTCACTCCATCTTTTCAATGAAGAAACAAAAAAGTCAAGTACATTGAATATAGACACAGCTACCAAGTGGCAAGTAACTAGTTGCTCCTTAATATGTGTTAATTAAATATTAATCTTATTATTTAACTCACTGAAAAGCCAGTAAACATACAGCACTAAACCTTCTGTAATATAGTTTAGCTTAATTCCTTCCCTTCTCTCTCTTTTAAGCTCAGTCATTAGGATATTTTTTTTTCATGTAAAACATTGCACTTCAAACGGGATTACAATAATTAAATTAAAATACAAAGTCCAAAAAATAAATAAGACTGCCAGTAAGCAGGCAATAACTTGTTTTCTTTTTAATTCTTCCCCCCTCCTTGTACCCCTTTAACGTTTTTCATTTTCTCCCTAATAAGTTCTCCTCTGAATTGTTTCCAAGATCTTTGGCATTTTGTTTGCGTGATGAAAATTAGCAAAACAATCCCTATTGCTTTTTACCAAAAGCCTGATCATTAATGCATCTAATTAAGTTAAGCTTAATATTTTACTGTGCAAATTTATCCCCTGAAGCTTTTTCAGTTCCATGAGCTCAGTTTGAAATTCATTTGAACTTGAAAGAATAGAGGACATCTCACAAAGGTCAGGTATATGAATGCAATACATAAAGAATATGTATCACCATTCCTTGGTGTACTGAGTCTGTCTGGGATGGAGTTAACTTTCCTACACAGTGCCGTGCTTTTCTCCATGGCTAAACCAGAGCTGATAACACACCAGCGCTTTGGCTCTTGCTGGGCTGGGCTCCCAGCATCGAGCCTTTCCCTGTGACCCCTGCCCTGATGGCCAGAGGCTGGATGTATGGACATGACACAGCAGGGACAGCTGACCCAAACCAACCTAAGGGATTCCCAAATCATACGATGTCTCACTCAGCAATAAAAGTTGAAGGAAATGAGGAGTGTGAGCATTTGAGGCAATGGCATTTGCCATCCAAAGCAAACCACGTGCATACTCAGAACCAGCTTCCTAGGACATGTCTGGACACCTGTTCATTAGTAGGGCTTAGTGAACAAATTTCTCTTTTAGCTTTACTTCTGCACACAACTTTTACTTTACATAGCAAAGTGCCTTTATCTCAAGCCGTGAGTTTTTTCATTTTATTTTCTCCCCCTGTTCTGCTAATGAGGGCAAATGAGAGAGCAGTTGGGTAGGGGTCTGATAGGCAGCCAAGAATAACCTGTGAACTTTGGAAAGGAGGAGTTGCCTGAGAAGATAACCTCTGGACTTAAAAAATTCAGGCAAATATATGAACTCAATGGATATATTCTGAAATCATCCCATTAATTCTATGCAAAGTCTGCCTCATGGATATCACTAACTTTTTACACTGATCTTTGTCTGGATAGAATACTAGATTCCAAATAAAAGAAATATAAAGCAAAACTACTGAGTTGCAAGCTTCTTGTCTTAAGGAGTAAAATCTAATCTTTGCATAAACTAGAAAAGGGAAATTTCACCAGAGATTTCAATAGATGCATCTGCTCAGAACTAGTTATTAAAATAAATCAAAATAAGATGGATTTTAATCACATCATGGTTAAGCAAAATAAAGAAATTCACTGGCATCAAAATTTCATGGGATTTATACTGAACATATAAGGAGATACAAAGAGCACTGAATGAGATTAGTTTTGTGATCTTTGCCACTGTCAAGTTAATTTTAAACAAAATGATCTGGATAAATTTTTCTCTACCTAATAGGATTGCAAAAAGACTTGTTATAGATGTCTATTTCTTAAATTGAAGTACCACATCAGGCTTTAGTTCAGACTTTCAATTTAGAAGAGACAAACTGTATTTATTTTTTATGAGATAAATCTATATACACATAATATTTTTTTGTGCAACCTGGTTAAATCAAGAATGTTAGTAGTATTGCAAAATGCAATTTTTTTGCTCAAAAGGAGGAATAATTGAAATCAGTGTCTTTTTTAAACTGCAACTCCTGAATCTTTAAAGGATCTGAGCATGTAGAAAGTGTAATCAGAATACAGAGAGAGAGTCTTGCTCTTCTTTTGTCCCCCTACTCTATCACAATATGTGAAGCAATGCTAGCCAAAAGGTGTTCTTTACCATCTGCAGTGTTGAATGAGCTCATTAGTGTCTTAGGTACAAGGAAGCAATATGTCAGTTATGAGACACAGCAGTTTTTGCATGAAACTGTTAAGGTACTGTCAGTCCTATTCGAAAAACAACAAAAAGGCAACAAAGCAAAAAATACTGAAAAATATGTTGCTAGTTTATTTTAAAATGATCAGCAACTCTATAATATAGAGTACTACAAACCAGAGAGATAATCTAATTATCTTCCATTAAGAATAGTCTTTTAACACATTATAAACATATTGTCATGAATAAAATGCAAGCACTACTAAGAATCTGAATTAAACAATCTTAAAAAAATTTAATTATTTTCAGTTTATTTAAATACTGGGCACAATTTAAGTAGGGGAAAGGGTTGTTTGTTTTTCAGTAGACTGATTGATGATATGTAGCAGTCCAAAAGGCAGATAACTGTGTTGGGGAGGGCGACTGAAATGCATTCAGTTCTTGGCTACCGAGCTTTTACAGGCAAGAAAAAGAAAGAATTTCAGCAGCCTTTGTGTCACGTTGTGCCTTCTTGTGCCTTGGGACAGTGAAGGCAGGGAGGATGGATAAGTTTTCCTGACCCGTGCCTGATGTATTCAGCTCTCCTAAAAGACTGAAGACACCCATATCTTTCCAGCATAAATTACCAAGTAAGTATTTCCTTATATCTAGGAAAATGAAACTGAAAAGTATTTCTAGCCTGTTCCTGTGTTTGTGTAGGCGTTACCACAGACAGCCTGAGAAACTACCAGCTGATAACTTCCCAGAATATTTTGTCCTGCTGCCTTTGGGCTAGAAGTGTTTCAATATTTTTCACATGCAGCTAAGTACCTTCCTGCAGGAATTCCAAATTAACATGTTGAATTTAGGTCTTTAATGACTCTCTAGTACAATCAAACACTGTTTCCATTATGCACCAACCATTAGTTCAAGGAGTTAAAATTCACTGTGTTTTCCCAAGGTTTGAGAAAAAATGGAAAAATCCACTGGAAAAATTGAAGGGACTAGGAATGTGAAAATCACTAATCTGAGCTCTAAGCAGGCCTAAGCTTGTGCTTCTGTCTCTGTCATCCCATTAGTGTTTTTGAAATCCCAAAAAACCTTCATTTTTTCTACGCTTAATTAATCAGCATCTATATCACTTCATGTCATAATTTAATCCTTTCCACACCTCTTTCTAAAGGACTGAACCTGAAACTTTGCATTCTGACATCACCATAACTAATTTCTGTGCCATTCTCCACCTCTAAACACTAAGCAACTGCAATTTTCATTTCAAGCTCTAACTGAATTTTAATTTTCAAAAATCTTAAAACATGTTATCTTTAAAGAGTAACATATTCCTATATTCTTTATTTATGTTAACATATGGTTTGTTTGTTTGGTTTTTTTTTTGGAGGTGTTTCCTAATTTAGCACAGCAGGAAGATGATGAGCTATGCCAAAGAATTCCATTCTCAAGCAATTCTATGATTCATTATTTTTCTTCCAGTTTTCTTTTGCACAGAGTCCTCCCCTGGATACGGCATAAATAAGCAATATTATTGCAGTGATGGCCGATATCAGCTATCATGGGACCACAAGGCATATAAATATAATATATTTATAAGTTTTATATTTTAATTTATGGATGATAAAAGGTACATGAGTCAATGACCCAAAAGTCAACAGGACTGGAAAGGGGACTCTTGAGTTTTGGAAAAATTGGTGAATCTTAAATATGTGAGAAAGTGTTTTGTAATAAATGACATCACACTGGCTTGCACTTCTACTATATTTCTTTACTATGTAATGTGATACTGTAAAAACTCAGAAAAATAAGATTTATTAAAATAATAATGTGGTTTAGTATTGTAAGCACTTGAAAAAATAGAGAAACTTATTAACAGAATAGGGCTTTTTCTTAAGCTGATTTTAATTGAGATAACAAAAAAGAGACACATACAGGACAGTAAAGGAAGCATTAATGGAAGCTCTTTTGTCAAGTGCTAAAAGGTGATTTTATTTTAATCGTAAGAATTTAATAGGGATATTTTCTTAATATGATCTCATGCATACCACAGTTAAGACTTACTCTTGCAAATTGAATAAATGTACTTTCCTATGCCTTGAAAAAATATGATAGTTTCACTAAATATCATATTCAGCTTAAAAAATGAAGCTAGTGTTTAAAATAAGGGAATTATCTTTTTTTTTAAAAGTAAAATTATAATCTTTTTTCACATAGCATACGAATTCATTCTGTAAATTATGTCACTGAAAATGATAGTCTTATTTTACTTGTTTTTAACTGCTCAGGACAAACACAAACTTAAGAGCATAAAAAGTCACAGGCAACTAATAGTACTTTTATCCTATGTACTGACTGCCAGAGGGAAGATAATAAGCCCTGCAAATGAAGACACTGTTATCCAATATCCAGAACCTGAATTTTATTAATCAAAATACAGCTCTGTGTTACATAAGAATATGTAATTAATAATAATTAATAAAAGAATATTTTGGGGTTTTTTTTTGCTTTTTTTAGTCTTAGTCTTTTCCAGGATAAAAGGACCAACTAACTAGTTAGTTGCCATCTTGCGGCTCTGGTTGGCTGATGAAGTGATGAAGTGGTCGACTTGAAAAATAAATTAAATAAGCTCAAAAGCTCAACATCTAATAAAGCAATGCTATGTTAAGTATAACATACTGTTATACTTAAGTCCTTACGGAGCCTGAGGCAGAGTTTCTCTAAACAAAGGAGTGAAATTTTGTCTTTGGGAAATGGAAAAAACATGCGGTAGTTAGTGTGTCTTTTTCAGATATTTCTATTTTCTATAACAGTTCTCATGAAGCATACCCACATTTTGAGGGTACAGAGATCAGGTGGCAAAATGACCTATTAGAATTTACACAATCTTTGTTTACAGAACACGTAGTTCTGAGTTCAAATGCCTTCAATATCTTATTAACTTATGTCCTGAAGGAAAATGAACTAAAATGTAGATTCAAATAACAATCATTAATCTGCCACATATTCTGTCACTAGAAAAAAATTGCTATTGCTACTTTTTGTCTACCCTTGTGTAATAATCTAAAAAAAGAGTGAGATGCTTCTATGAGTTTTTGTATTTTCTTATTTCTTTTTTTGAATACCTCATTTTTATGCATATGTCAAACAGATAAAATCTGAACTTTCAATTTAATAAGCAAAGGAAGTGCATCAAAGTGCAATTGATCTTTTTAAGCAAATCTTTAATGCCTTTCCTCTCTAGTTGTTTTATATTTCCAGAAGGAAGGGAAAAAAAGAAATACAAGATGAATGAACAGGCTAAACCATAAATGACAAATTGGATTATGCCAAAACAAATCATGGACTGTCCTATATGGGGCAAAATTTTCAAACTGACAAAAGTGACAATATGTGCAGGGAGTGGTTGTCATACAAATGTCATGAAAATTAAAGACACTTAAAAGCCATTTTTACCAGAAGAAGTGTATCAAAAAGACCAAACTACACCTACCTTGTTGCAGGAGCCTGAGGAGCAGCAACCCATATGAGGAGCAGGTGCCGCATGAGGAACAGCACTCGTGTGTGAGGGCACTTGGCTTGCTCAGCTGGAGAAGAGGATACTGAGGGGACACCCCGTCGTGGCCTAAAGATTCCAGGGGAGGTGGCAGGGCTGGCATCAATCTCTTCTCTCTGGTGAACAGAGATACGACACAAGGGATTGGCAGGGAATTGTTCCAGGGGAAATTTAGGTCAGATATTAGGAAAAAGTTCTTTACCTGGAGGGTGGTCGAGCATTGCAACAGGATCCCCAAGGAAGTGGTCACGGTACCAAGCCTGACATGTTCACGCAGCATTTGCACAACGCTCTCGGGCACATGATGTGATTCTTGAGATTGTTCAGTTCAGGGCCAGCAGCTGGACTGTGATGATCCCTGGGAGTTCTTTCCAAATCAGGATATTCTCTGATTCTACAAAATAATTATGGGGCAAACACATGAAGCAGGTATGATGAATGTTTCGGGGGGCATGTTATGGAAATTAAGAGGTGATGCAATCACCACCAAGTGAAGTATATTTAGGAAGGGACAAAATCATATACACATTCTTCAGATACCTTGAACAATTTTCTTTTCATCAAGGACTGCATGCAGGCATACTGACATTGTAAAATTGGAAAGTATTAAACAAAGAAGACCACTCGTCAATCTGAAAGTCTCAGGGCCACAGGTCTCTAGTGGCTGGAAAGGTATTTCAGGGAAGTGAGCAATCAGCCTTATTCTTGTCCTTTCTCAAGCACTTTCTGCTGTCCTGTTGAAGACAGTCTGAAAACAGACTACTGATCTGATATGACAATTCTAATCTTCATGAAGTTGGATATTCTTCAAAATTTTACAGGCTTCAAGCAGTATTTTCTACTTCAATACAATCAAAAATATTCTCCACTTAAGTGATTTTTCTAGACCAAGACAAACAAACGAGCACACACTTGTACTGCTGTGACACCTCTCTACTCTTTTTGAGGTGACTGGAGCCTTTAGCTAATATTCCACACTGCATTCTTTCTTTCCTTTGATATTATAATTCATTTACTGCTTTCCCAATGATCAAAACATACACTTGCATTTGAAATCCTGACTCAGCATTTTCTACATTGATAAGAATATTTCAGACTTTCAGAAATACATCATTATCTCAGAGCTTATCTGTCCCAACATTCATTTCAGTTCTCAAGCCATCCTAGCCAACAGAGATGAAATTCAGATTGCTTCGCAGTATAGCTGGCTACTACCTCCAATGGCTGGAAATTGCACAGTGAAAATAGCTGTGTCTCACTGATCAGTATCAAAAGCAGATCAGAGAGGTTTGAGCATACATATATGAGTGGCCTAAATATCTCTTTTCTATTTTACTGTTACATTGACCCTCTGCAGAGCTCTTACTTTTATTGCAGTTACGGATTTCTCTCATTTTTGTTATTCCAAGCAATTGAAACATAGATTTAGGCTGCTGTAGCTCTACACAAAGGACACATCTGTGCAAAGAAACAGTACCAGGACTGAGAGAACATCACCTTTGAATGTGAAATTCTGTTCTCCAAGGGAAATGGCTTTGACCCCAGGATTTCACCAACAGATTATATCTTGTTTTTTGTCATTGTATTTTAACTAATCTGGACATCTGGCAATCTGTTGGCAGGCTCTATTTGACTCTTTCAGTTAATGTTTCTGTCCAAGTTATTGCTTGTCATGAATGCAAGTGTTTTTCTCTCTCCAAACTATTTTAATGGTTTGAAGTAATTGTCTACTCACCAAGGTCATCTAAGCAAGAGTACATCAGTAGTGCTGCAACCAGCTGTACACAGCTCAGGAGTTTATATATTTGAAATGTCTAAGCCTATTTCAGTGCCATTTTTATAGGACTATACCAGAATATTCCATTTATTTTAAATAAGCATATTCACAAATATGTTAAAGACTGTATTCTTTCAATGGTGATCACATATCATACACTACATTTTTGTGGTGAAATATCACATAGGGCACAAAGTACTCGAAGTGGTTATTTGTTGCAAAATTTATGTTGTTTTGCGATAGCAGAATACTCAGAACAGGAGACAGCAGTAACGATAGATAGGCTTTTGTATACAGCATTATTCTACTGCAGCACTGAATGTGTTTAGGATTGCTACTTTTTTTGCTTGTGCTCATGGTATCGCATTTATCTATGTTTGAAAGTTTATTAAATTCTTTATAAAAAAGATGCTTTTCTGTCTCTTTTTATTATAAATTATGCAGGTGTATTGTCTAGAAAAATCCAAGACAGATTGCCTGGAATCTAATTTGTTAGATATAGAGCAATAGTACATGAATTCAATTCTTGGATATTGGTGGGAGCATGCTGCAGTGTTGCTGTAAACCTGGGCCTTTCATATTAAATGCAGTTTTATGCTTTTTTCATGTTTCTAGGACAAGCAATTTACTGACAATTCTGTTTCAGAAATGCATGCTATATGTTATTTCTTTGTTCCACTAACCATAAAATCAACTTTCTCCAAGGTCTGCATTACTTTAAATGACCATGTCATGATTTAAGTTGAGCTGGAAAATAAACTCCACGTAGCTGCTTGCTTAACACCCCTCTCTCCCTGCCACTGTGGTGGAATGGAGAGGACAATCAAGGTAAAATCTGTAGACTGAGATAAGAAAATTTTAATAATCAAAATAAAGTAAAAATATAGTAATATTGGTAAATGAAAATGATAATAAAAAAGGAAAACCAAGTGATACACATTGCAATTGCTCACCACCTGCTGAATGATATTAAATGCTTTCCTAAAGAAAAAAAAAAACAAAAAAAAAGCCAAAAAACCATTAAAATCATAAGAGTATGGTCATAAATGTGCTCACTTTCAGTTACATCCAAAACCAGTTTGCAAAACAGTTATTCAGAGTTCTTCAATTTTGATTGCCCCAGGTTTTTTGAAAGCCAATCCAACAAGTATATTGCGTTTCACCTGAGTACGTCTGACAAGATAAGCAAAATAGGAGTAAGTAGTATAAATTTTCATATTTAACCCTAGGTATAGTTAAAGCATTTAAAGCTTTTCTTAAGTAGGGATTCAACAATTCCAGCTACAATATTTTGGTTTTGGGATTTTTGTTCTGTTTTAGGATTTTTCTCCTTTGTTCTGGTGGTCTTTTTCCCCATTTTAAGAGTGTCCTTTCCTTCACATGCCTTTCTTGCTCAGTAAATTAAGCTACATGCTCTGTTAGAAAGACAGAAAATGTCTTTGATGAGAACTAAGTATCACTCTTTAGTTTGAAAACTGCTCAGGCATTACAAGAAGTGTTTCTCAGTCCTATACGTAGAAGATACGGTGATTGTACTGGTCTGCAAGAGCTCTACCTAATTTTAGAAGTTATGGAAATGGCAAGTGTAAAAATCTGCTGTATTTTTTTTGGTGTTCTTCTTTGTGTTTCTGCACTAGGTACTAAAATTCTTTTAATTGTTGTTTAAAATGAAACCATCTAGTGAGAATCTCTGGTCACTCATTTGGTAATTCTACCTTTTGGCAGGAATGTAGCTGAAAAAATGTATGCAGGATCAAAAGCAGTTGGTTATCAAAATTAGAATAATTAAAATTTACTTATATGGTCCTCAGTATGTAAAGAATCACTAAACCATCTGCATTTAGTACTTTAATTTTGTCAGTTTTGTCTACTTTAAAAAAATTGATTTTTTCTTTTTGTCCTTTAGGGATTTAAAATTTTGTTTGTTTGTTTGTTTTGTTTCATTTGTTTGTTTGTTTTTTGTTTTTTTATTCTTTCTGGATGGACCTCTGCCATTTGAAAGACTCTTACCCTAAACCGTGTGCTATGAGAGTAATCTGTCAGATAACTGCAGGTTAGCCTCTATTCTACAGTGTGCATGCCCCACAAGCTGAGAGAAAATTTCAGAAGAGCTCTTTATATAATTTTTTTTTAACAAGGGTAGAAATTTTCAACATTTATTTTACATCTGTAATATGCTTGGAATCAAGAAAGTAAAAGAAAATTACTTGTAGACAAAGAAACATTTGGGTGAAATTTTAGTATAATGAAAAGTAAACCATCTGGAAAATTAAAGGAGTCATTCCTTGCAAAAGTACAATTGTGATCCTGGTTTTCAGTGACTCCCATATCTAATAACTAGCTAGGTCATTAATATCTCCTTAAGGCGTAAGTTGGTCCTTTTCTATCATCACTCATTTCATCTTACTTTTTCAAAAACTTGCAAGAAACATTTCTCTCTTAGCTTCTACCACTGGATCACATTTTGCAAAAAACTACCAAAATTTAGTTAATTAGAACATATTTACAAATATTTAAATGCAGGGGAGGATGGCATAAACAAAGCATTATTAATAAAAACAGCTAAAAATATTGACAAAGATCGGCAGAAGTAGATTCACTGGAGTGACTAAGGAAGCTGAAATTCCCATATTTAAGTAGCCAATATTTACCCTCAGGAACAGTCTTGTAACAAAGCATTTATGGAAGAATTACCCTGTTAACTCAACGACCACTTAAAGCTTCTACCTAGACACAGATCTCATTGTGTAGCTCTGGTGTAAGAGGTCTGCAACATTCTAAAAAAAACCCCAATATTTTGGAAAATTAATTTTTTTTTAAATGATGTATCAGCCCTTTCAAGAAGTTAAAATATTTGTGTAAAGAGGAGTATGATGTGAGAGCATCTTTCCAATGATAAACCATTTTAGACAACTGTGAAGAGAGAAATGCAAAATTTCTGCTCAATAAAGTGTCTCTCTTGACTCAACAAATAGTGTAGGTACCATGCTTAGTCCTAAGCATATAGCAGACAGAATGTATTAAAAGAAAAATCATGGGTTTTTTTTGGGGTTTAAAGAAAGTTTAAAGGAAAGGGTGTGTCATATTTTTAAACCACATGGGTATTTTTTCTTTCAGAACATAACATTTGATAACATTTGAGGCTTGCTTGATCCTAAATGCTCATTATCTCTGGTCAAATCTAGTTTAAACCATAGAACCCTAGAGGTTGCCTAGCTTTAATTGTCTCTAAAAGTTAACATAATTTATTATGTCTACTGTGAAATGGCTAACTGATACATAAGAGTGCTCTATTAAATGCATGTCTATCGTCAAAGTCAACTGCTTCTGGCAGTGCCATTCCTGAAATGCTACTGATCAAAAGGTAATGAGAACTGACAGGCAACATCACAAATGTTCCATGGTAAACAGCCTGTTAGATGAGGAATTAAGTGAGTGCCACTGATTGATTGTTTCTACATTAGTGAAATCTACCAGAAAGAATAAGGATTTCTTGACATTCACTTGCACATCAGGATGAATAAACCTACACATTAAAGCGTATTGGAAATAGCCAGCTACTCTGAAATACATGGAGGTGTGTATATAAATGACTTTCAAAATAAATCTTGGTATCATGACACCCTAAATCACAAATTTCTCATGTTTTCCTTTGCTTCCCAGTTTTTGTTGTATCTGTGTGAGTTAGAGAACCCCAAAAGAGTAAAACAAGGGAAATGATCTCACAGATGAGAAGATATCCCAGTTCAGTGCAATTCTTTCCAACTTTCAGTACAGTGGTGTGACTAATGGTCACAGACCCAATTTACAGGTGTCGTGCTATATTCTTCAATTAGTGAGGAAAAGCTAGAGCTCTAAATTCTGGCTGTGCTTGTCTGTAACTGCAGGGATCAATATAATCATTTGAAGTATATGTGCTTGGTTTGGTCTGTCCCCATTACTTTTTGTCCTATATCTTTTGGACACAGCAGTGTAATTTCTTCCTACTGATGGCCTTTAACATACCATTATCATGTCATCCTCTCAGTTTTCTGCTTTAAACAATCCCAATTATTTTTTTTGAACAGCTCTGTTACTCTCCACTGGACTGTTTCCAAGTAATTTAATATATTCAAAGGCTCAGTGCTTTTCCTTGAATTTTCATATTCTTTACAAACTGGTTAACATTTTTCTCATACAGTGTCTAAATGTTTAATTACAAAACTGAGTAGTACGAAATCTGGAACAGACTTTTTGAATGCCTTGCTTGATAAAACTTTCAATTTAAGAACTATTCAACATTATTTAACTGTCTATGTACCCTTCTATTATGGTTTCATCTAGACAATGTTTGCCTGACTTCCCTATGAAAATTTTAGAGGTATTCTTATCTCTAATTGCGTCATGCTTCCTACTCTTTTTCTTTCCTACTCTACTCTCAAGAACTTTTGTCCTGTCATAAAAAGACATTAAGCTGTTTTGATTTGTTTTGCTCTTGACAGATGAATGTTGACTGTTAAAAATAGATGGTTTATGTTTTTGTTCCAGATTTCTGAACACTATTTGTGTACTGAAGCTAGGCTGAATTAGCTACAAATCCCTGACCATTTATTTTATATTTTTTGCTTATTGTTTTTTCTTCAAAGGTAACATATACATTTATAGCTTTCTAATCCTCTGTAACTCCTCCCTTCCTTCACAATTTCTGGATTTTTTAATGCACAAGAACACACAGTTCCTTATGTTGCTGATATGAATAGCTATAGTTTCACTTCATCTGAGACTTTTAACAAATCCAAACATTCCTATTCTCATGTTAGCTTCCACAATTATACATGTTGTTACTGGTACTGAGCTTCTGATACTACTTATGTTAATATAAGCTGAGCAAAAAAGCTTCAAAAATTGACATTCCTGTCATCTATCATCAACCTTCGGTTTTCACTGAGCACCTCACAAAGGCATTTCTTGTTGTGTTCTACTAATTTACTTATGGCTTATTTTTTTCATTCCTGTCACTCTTTTTCCCGTGGTTTATTCCATTCCTTATGCCTCCTGATTTTCTCCTGTCATGCTACAGCACTTTGTCTTAATCCTTAGTAAAATCATAATTTACCAATTGATTGATTCCTTCTTGAGTTTCAGACCATTGTAAGGCTGAATTTAGTCAGATTAAGCTATAAATATAATTTATTCCATATTGCCTTATGCTTTGATTTTGATCCACCACAATTCCTTCCTCTGCAGTGTGCTTTTTCAGAACTTGGAAATCCTTTATCAAAAATCCCCTTCATAATTCACTTGTAAAATGCCCAATTAGATGTATAAGACCAACTATACTATGGCATTTCTAGCTTCTGAGTACTTGCTTTTACATTCTGAATAATATATTGTAGAACCGTGTAGAAGAAAACAGAAAATACAAAATTGTTACTTTTACATACCGTTTCCCTGCCCTTCACAAGTTCAATAATTGTACCTTTTACATACAGCAATACAGAAATTTAGACTGTTAGAAATCCTACTCCTGCTTCCTATGACAGGTTTATTAAATCATGGTAAGAAAATTCACACAAAAAAGTTTTAAATAAAAGTCAATCAAATCAAAACTTTTTCAATATAATAGCTTTAGTGCATGTGAAGTTTTCAAAGCAAAAAAGTTTGTATTTTATCTGATTTCACAAAGAACTGTTCAGAAATTGTAGAGAAGTAAGAAAATCTTTGTACATTGTTAGCTTTAGATATGGAAAGATTATTTGGGAAGGTTAAGACACATTATTAGCTGTGGTCATTTAGTTCACCTTTTTTTCTTAGTAAATTCAGAAAGGACAGTAGCAACTTTTATAACTCAGTTTCTCTCAGAGTGAAGAGGCACTAGTGTTGATCAACCCAACCTGACTAAAAAAAACCAGCTATTTTTTCAGTATTCAGTTAAATAAAAAACAACCAAAACACACATGTGCACACATACACAAGGACATGCACACACAGTTGTGCACAAACACTCATATTCAAGAAGATGAGCTGTTTTTTCAAAGCCATTTGTTTACTACTGATTGCTTAATAAGAATACAGGCAGCACACACGGAGAAAAATCAGAGAAGCTTGTGCTCCTCAAGGCTATTACTTCGTTTATCTAATTTATAAAGCCAGCCAAAATATTTCCATCCTCTTTGCAATTCTTAGTATTAATTCATCACACTGTAAAACATAAAATTCCAAAAGCAACTGACCTCTGAATGTACTCGGTCTATCCTCTGAATATTCTCTGCCCATGTCAATAGAAAAATTAATTCTTACAGCTCCCAGTTCATATCTAGAAAACACAGATTATGAAGTTGAACATAGTCCTTTAAACTGAACTGCTCCCGTAAATAATTCAACTTAGCCAAGACCACTTTAGGAATGGACATTTACTTTTTGTGTCATTGAAACTGACTTAATTACGCAACAAGTTACAGGTGATTGTTCTATTTAATCCTACCCTGACTATATATTATATAGCCAGGGATATAGTAGTTTTCATACCATTTGATCCGATGGTAAAGTCATATATTTCCTAGCCTTTTCATATTAGAACAAAAAATCAAAATAAAGAGCACAGGTATGTACTGCTAAGTGAAAACCGAGGAGATTGGTACATAATAAAAATAAATATAAGTATCAATCATTATTTGGTATAGACTGAGAAAGCAGGAATACAGGTTTTTCTGAGTAAGCTAAACAGGAGTCCAGATATAGGAAACAGCAGTATAGCTGTCTTCTTAACTGTACCCTGCTATAGGAAGAGCCAAATGGACTACCATAGAGAGATACTGTGCCAGGGTATTATATAAAGATGGTATATTTAAGAATTCAGGTCTTCCTTCTAGGCTTTTTTCCCAGTAATTTTGCTTTAAGGCTTTTTAATAAAGAACTTTCAGCATAATTACTTTTTTTTAAAAAATGCCTTTTTCTTAGTTATCATTAAACATTTCCTTTTAAACTTGGTTTAATATCAGTAGGACTATCTCTAATATGCTCAAAGGAATAACAACAGAGTTATTTAGACAATATAGAGGTGATATTCTCTTAAACTCTTAAATTGCTCTCCGTTGTGGTTCTACTTATCATTTGGAGATGATAAGAGAAGGACCAAATGATATTTGCAGAAGAATAAAGTTCTCTGCTTTGTTTTGAACATCATTAATCCCTGGTTAATAGTTACAGAAGAAAATATTGAATTACTGTCCACTTACTTCAACTTCAGTCTGATAGGAATTCATATAGATGTTGGTTTTTGCATCATCATACAAAATACCTACTACTTTATGACAATGAATATTTCAGATTCATAGAATCATAGCATGGTTTGGATGGAAGGGACTTTAGTGATGATCTAGTTTCAACCCCCTTCCATGGGCAGGGACACCTTCCACTGGGCCAGGTTGCTACAAGCCCCGTACAAGCTGTCCTTGAACGCTTCCAGAGATGGGGCAGACATGACTTCTCTGGGCAACCTGTTGCAGTGCCTCATCAACCTTCTGTTCCTGTCAGCTTTTCTAATGCAAGAAACTAAGTGACTAAATTCCATAACTAAAGACGAGCAACAAGCAACTCCCTTTCAGAATGTTAATTACCATAACCCCTAAGTCTTTTTCACTGTCTGTACATTGACAGTATGATCAACCATTGCAAAAGTGTACTTACAGGATTTTTTTGTATGACCTTTCAGCTTTAGTGAAAGAAATCTCTGCTGTCTTAAAGCACAGGTTATTAAGAAATGTTTATTTTAATGAGCAGTTCAGAATAATTTCTGACTATCCTTTATTAACCAATCAATCATGATTTTTTTATTTTCTGCAGCTTTTCCTCATAGTTTTGTCATTTCCAAGTCACTGTAAACATAACATGAGATTAGAAGATTTATCATCACTTCTCAATTAAAAGTTTTCAATAATCTGATAGAGTGCTTTTTTTCTTTGAAATTTTTAATATGAGGTGAATAAAACAAAAAGATTGTTGTTGATTATGAACTTTGTCATCATGATGGCTATTATATGCATAAATTCTACATGCTAAACACATATTAATGCTTTTCTAATATAAAAAATATGCTGTTGTTGGATACAAAATGCAAAGAAATTTAATAAAACTAAACATACAGTAAAACCAGGCTGAAATTAAATCTAGGAAAAATAAACAACATACTGGAGATAAAAGCAATATGAAACTATCGGTTAAAAATTAGATTGGACAAAGATACTGTTTTCCTTCCTTCCCTTTCACTAATATTATTTCCCTTCTTCATTTCCTTTCATTAATATTATATTTTGTTGATGCAGTAAGAAAAAAATCTATGAAATCTGACATATTAAAATATAAACAAATGCAATCTGCATTATGCAGATTATTGGAGGAGAGGTAAGAAGAATAAAAATTGCAACACTGTTCCCTAAAGGTCTTTAGATAATGAAACAGAATAAGATAACTTTTGAATTGTGATTTTGCAGAAATATTTATATAAAGGTTGTTTCTGGAAGGCAAATGATTAATGAACTAAACAGATATAATAACTCATAAAGAGCATGTTATCATGTTCAAAATTAAAGATAAAAATATACAGGATGACAGTTGTAGAAAGTGAGTAGTTGTTGAGATTAGGGTGTAGGAAGATCATCATAAAAAGCTCTCCTCAAAATGTGATGCATCACTTTCTGGTGTTTTTCAGCCCTAATGTAAGAAAAAACCCAAACCCTCACCTTATAAGGTGTAATACATATAGCATCAAAATATCATACAGGACCCTGTTGATATGTGGATTTTTACCTATTTGCTTGCTTAGTGACTGACGAAAAGGGATTTTCTTACATTCAGAAAATTAAAACTTTTAATTGCAAAATTTTAGTCAACCCTCTTTTTTTTTTTAGGATTTAAGGTATATCTATAAAAGGAGAGCTAGTCTTATGTGGGAGTTATAAGCTTTACAAATTTAACTATATAACTATTGATTTGTATTGATTGATGTGCTTGTGATTTGTTGATATTTTTTGTACCTACTGAAAGGAAAATATAAATTCTCTGAATGTACATGTATAAAAAATGTAGACTAAAAGAGTTTAGACACACTTGCTGCAGAATAGTCTCCTAGTTCAACAAACTAGGGATATCTCCAAGGAAGCTGCAGAAAATACATTTGAAAGAAAATATCCTCAGCAAAAATAATATAATGGCATTTTTCTGTCACTAGCTGGAGGACCCTGGCCTTTCCAGTCAGGACCTCAGCTTGAACTGTGATTGTCACTCTGGCATACAGGAGAGTATTGGGGCATTTCTAGATAAACAGCTACCAGAAGTGGTATTTGCCAGCTGCAAGATTATGAGTTATGATTTTCAGCGTGTAACCTGTCAAAATCTATTAATCTCTTCTTCTCTTTATACACACTTCTCGTGGATATGTACTGATCAGGCTAGTGATGTGTTGAGACAAGACCTTGAGTGTACACAGTTCTAAGATACAACAGACTGCACATTTACTTCAGAACAGGACATAGAAAATACAAAAGGTGTGTTTTACTGGAAATTTATCTTCAAAATGAATTAATTTAGATGGAGAAAACTAGAGTATCTGAACAGAATAGAAGTCAGAGTTATTCAAGCAAATGTCTTCTCTCTCCAACAGTCTTTCAGAGTGGATTTTTCCTTGAGTTTACTTTCAAGCCAGCAACTGTCAGTGGGATTTTGGGTTGCACCAAACATTAGGGAACATCTAAACAAAATTATCTTTTTTTCTTTTTACTCATTCTGTATCATGACTGTCTTCTACCTGTTCTTCTTCGTCTCTGCTTTTGCAATCCTCCTCTAAAAGATGAGAATCTTCCCCCTCTCTCCTTCCATCCTGCCTGCCTATTATCCTATGAGTGTGATTGCACAGTACAACACATCACAACATAACTTTCCAACAAACAGAAGATAAATGAATCATAGATGACAACCACTTCCAGAACTGTTCTGACCATTCAGAAAGATCGAATTAACTTTCCTACAAATAGTTGGAGTTGACTACTCACTGCCTTTATAATTCAATCCTAACTCTATTATTAATGTCAGCATACTTCATTTATCAGGACTATGTAATCAACCACACAGATTCATTTCCTGTTTAAAGTGTTCTGACTGATATATCCATGCTGTGACAATTAATAGAACCCATACGTGCTTTGGGTACAGAACCCATTTCCTAAAAAATAGGATCAGTGTGGTGGTTTCATAACAAAGCTGTGAAAAGCTTCACTCAGTGGTGAGCGTGCACACCAGAAAAAATGAAAAAACCTGCATGTTGGAGCTGCCAAAGAAATCTTATCAGCAGAAAGAATTGGTTGACTGAGCTACTGACTGGAAGGTATGAACCAAGTGGGGCAAGGATGACTGAACCTACAGTGTGCATGCTGAGAAAATCAGCTGTCTTGTCAAGAAAGGAAACGTATCATTAACCCATGATAAAGTAAGCTGCTGCTTAATAAAAGTACATTGAGCTACAGAAAATAACCTCTCCACCTCACAGTGGAAATAAAATTGCTTTTTTACTTATGGACACACTGGTAGTTTGAAGTAATTTGACTTAAAAAGGAAACATAGCTGCCTAAAAATATTGTCAGTGGGTGAAGTAGACTTTGAAGGAAATTAAAATAATTATGTTAAAAATTATTCTTTCTCTGATTTGACTCTTTCTGCATGGCTTAAAATTCTAATACTTTTAATGTCATTCTTGTTTATTGTCTTTTGTAAAAAATAGTCCTTCTAGCAGTACTCAGCTGGCTTTCAAATGTAAATCGGGCTTTTATAAAGGTATTCTATGCCAAATGTGTTATTTCTCCTTTTAGAGTTTTGCTTCAATCTTGTCTTCAGCAGCTTGTACCAGATTGTATAATTAGGAGCCTTTCCCTGCATTTCATTCTAATCCTCAATACTATCAGTGACTTATGCAGTGGAAGCCCCTGTTCACACATATCAGTTTAAAAAAACCCACCAAAATCTAACCATCAAATCTCTTAGCTATATCTGGAATCTATAGCCATCTTAAGACCACTTTCAGATTTATTTTCCTGCTCTAGTGGAATTATAAACTTCAGTGAAAACAGATATTTTAGATTTAGTAGAGAGGGCTGGCTCTGAGGTATTTGAGTGTGAAATTCAGAGTTTCTTCTATTTGGGTCATCTTGGGCTAATTTAGCTGGAATGAGTCTCCCTTATACAACTAATAAATGATTTCTGCTCTATTTAGGATTTCTTGGACAGATGCATCAGAATATAGTAAGATCAGAAAGGTCCTAGAACTACCTCTTTCCCTTTTGGTAAATTAAATTCATGCCAAATCACACATTAAATTATTAAAATCATATTCATTCTCAAAAAAAAAGTTGAACTTAGTAGGATATACCTGTCTAGACACTGCTGGTTTTTTACATCCACATATATCTTCACAGCTTTGAACACTGAATAAAACTCCTGAGATTTCTTGTCAGGCATTTCTTCTGATTTTCTGGATGTTCTAAATATATGTATTTGAAATATTTATTCCACCTTAGAAAAAAGTTTTCTCATTCCCTCTCTTCACTCTTAGCTATTGAACAGATAGTATCTCCAAAGAATGCATTTTTCCACACAGTAACATGACTATGTACCTGTACTGCTTGTGGAGTGGTTTGACTGTATCGATAAGGAGCTTAAGAAAGTAACACCTTTCTAAAATGATTTAAATAGCAACAGTTTAAAAGGCTAACATTTCTCAGATTTTTTTAATTTCAGTTTGTGGAAGCCTTTTTTAAGAGAGTGTTGTGAATACAACTCACGTTAAAACTGGTTACACAATACCTAGTTTATATAGGTGTGTGTAGAAATATGGAAACTTATGCAACCACAATTTTTTTTATTTTCCCACTGAGAGAAATATAATTTGCAAAGATTCTACGGTTAAATCATGACTGTTTAGCTAGACAATAAAACTGGCAGCTGGTCAGTGTGCTCAACTAGTTAGTCAAAATTCTCAGGGCATATTCTTGCACTCGATCAGTAAATATAATTTTATATTTGTGTAAAACATCAGCTTAAAATTGACTTATTATTTCCTCTAATATTTCCTAGTGAACACCAGTAACTGAAACAGGTACCCGCTGTCTTGCCTCATGCTTTGTCATTAACACCTGCTCTTGGAGATACAGCCACCCGGTCAAGTACAAATGGTTGTGGTGACTACATTTTCTGGGGATTTTCATGTTATTAGACTGTAATATGGACTTCTACAGACTAAGGAATCAATTATTGACTTCACTGGAAATTTTATCAAAGGAATACAGTTCTATATCCAGTGTGTTGTGTCGCTGTAGGATGACTTGTCTGCTTTTTTGTGGGAGAGAGACTTGGATGAGATGAAGTCAAGCTGTGGAGAATATACCTCTCCAGCTATGTGAGAGAGAGGAACTTTGCATACAAGCTCAGACTGCATTCAATAGCTGATGAATGACAAAGAAGTGCTATCACCCCTTCAGATAGTTCTGAAGTAATAATAATAATGCATCATGACTGAAATGTTAGAATATTTTCCTCTTCATATTTGACAGAAAGTCATGGTAGATCAAGCTGGTGATCACACACGTAAGATATGACCACTACTGATTATTTTAAAATTTATTTTTGTGACTATAGACAGTCTGCAGCACAGACTACACAATTACTTAAACTTTTCTCCTCTAATCTAAAGACAATAATGTTGCAAAACTGTTTACCAGGGAAAAATAATCAACCCTTTGCCCGTTCACTTTCCTCACCAGACTGTATTTTCAATGTATCCAGGGCCATCGTACTTTTACAATCAGAACAGTAGAATCACTTATGTTGCAGAAGACCTCTAAGATCATGTAGAGGTTT
>VWPU01000189.1:23276-57110 GCA_013398955.1 Callaeas wilsoni | reverse complement strand
GCCGCTGGCTCAGCGCCCCGGCCACAGCCGGGCAGGGAGGGGAGCAGAGAGACACGAAGGGTTCCTGAGTGAGCTGAGGACCGGGAGAACCCGAGCCAGGGCAAGGCAGGCACGGCTGGAGGAGCCAAGTGAGTTTATTGCTGACGGACCCAGAGGAGGATAACGAGAGGTGAAAGAAGCCCTTAAAGCACCTCTTCCCCCAGCCCCTCCCCCCTTCCCACCGATGGCGCAGGGATCCCTGGAGCGCCCAAGGCCAGGCTGGAGGGGCTTGAAGGAACCTGGGACAGTGGGAGGTGTCCCTGGGTGGGACTGAGTGGTCTTTAGGGCCCTTCCCAACCCAAAGCATTCCATGACTCCAGGATTCTGGAGCCAGGCTGGGAGAGCTGGGGGTGCTCACCTGGAGCAGAGAAGGCTCCAGGGAGAGCTCAGAGCCCCTTCCAGGGCCTGAAGGGGCTCCAGGAGAGCTGCAGAGGGACTGGGGACAAGGGACGGAGGGACAGGACACAGGGAATGGCCTCCCACTGCCAGAGGGCAGGGATGGATGGGATATTGGGAAGGAATTGTTCCCTGGGAGGGTGGGGAGGGGCTGGGATGGAATTCCCAGAGCAGCTGTGGCTGGCCCTGGATCCCCGGCAGTGCCCAAGGCCAGGCTGGAGGGGCAGGGAGCAGCCTGGGACAGTGGGAGGTGTCCCCGCCATGGCAGGGGTGGAAATTAGGATCCCCCCCAACCCAAACCATTCCAGGATTCTGTGATTCCTTGAATTTTTGGGAAAGCATCATAACAGAGGCAGGAAACCACCCCCTTCTCTCACAGCCCAGCCCGGGGATCTCTCTTGGTCTGATCCAAACTCACCTGGCAGGAGGAGCTGCTGGATGATCCTCGCCTCCCATCCCAAAACTCCTCAGCATTCCCTTTAAAAACCACCCCTGGAGAAGTTTGGAAGTGCTTGAGGAGCCTGCTGGATTCCGGGACCACCACCCTGGATCCAGCAGGATCCCATCCCCTCTCATAACATTTAAATAGGGCAGAAGCTCATTTTGGGAACGTGAGATGGGTTCTCTGTGTGGAAATGTTCCCTCCAGCTGCCAATCCTGGCATTAAACACTTCGTGGGATATTCCTCACACGGGGCAGGAGGATTTTTGCCAGGAGCATTGCAGTTCTGCAGCTCAAGGTCAATAAATCAGGGATTTGATCCCTTTGAAACCCCCCATGGATGGAAGTGCCTGCGAAGAGGCAGAATTCCCCACCAGGACAGGGAATTTGAGGGGCAGGAGGAGGAGAAATGGGGAATCCTCCCCACTGCCCTGTCTGGAGCATCCTGGAGCAATTCCAGAGGGAATCAGCTCGGATTTGAATGACAGAACCTGTGCGAAATGTGCTTTTTTCCCCCCTTTATTCCTTCACCTGTGTCTCCTCCAAGCATCCCTGGCTCTGCTGGCTATTTTTAGACGCCGGGAATTAACACCTTGATTTGCATTTTCGCTTCGCGGCCGCGGTTCAAAGCGATTTCAGGGTAATTGGATAATGACAGGGCTTTCATCAGCCGCGGCTGTGACAAATCGCCACACCTGGGTCACAGGAGAGGCTGCCAGAGGGACCCAGGGAGCAGCTGGAAGAGGGGGACAGAAGGAATTTGGGGCAGAGAGGGAATTTTTTGCGCAAAATCCCAAAATCCTGATGGAACCAGGAGGGTTTCTGAGTTTTAGGCTTTTGGGCTGAGCTGTTTCTTTGGGAAACTGAGGCCCAGACAGGGATTTCTCTCCAATCCCCCTAATCCAATATTTTCCCTCCTGGCATCAGCTGAGGATGCAGCTGGGGATGGAAACGGTTCCTTCTGCTGCTCACTGAGCTGGAGCCGGAGGTTTCCTCTTGGCAGGGATGGCTCGGAGCTGATTCCTGCTCAGGAACTGAGGTCTTGTGCCCAGTGGGGCTCGGGTTTCAGGCTGAATCCACACTATTGTCCCCCAGGGAATTCCCGTGGTTCTGGCTCAACCCTTGGAATCCAAAACAAGGCAAGAGCTGCCAAAATCTGTGAAAATCTCAAAAACCGAGCTGGTTTTCAGGGATTTCTTTCCTGTGTGTCTTGGAATCATGGAATCCTTCAGCTTGGAAAAGATCAGCGAGTCCAACCTTTAACCCAGCGCTGCCAAGGGCACCCCTAACCCGTGTCCCCAAGTGCCACATCCACACGGCTTTAAATCCCTCCAGGGATGGGGAATCCACCGCTGCCCTGGCTGGACAGCCCTTTCCAGGAAGAATTGTTCCCAAATATCCACCTGAGCCTCCCCAGGCCCAGCCCGAGGCTGTTCCCTCTCCTCCTGTCCCTGTTCCCTGGGAGAAGGGTGAACGTCACCTCGGAAGCGGTGCCCTGGGAAGGGATGTCCCAAAGCTGATGTTCTCAGGTCTCCATGAAGAACTTCTCCGTAGCAGAACTTGGAGGGTGGTTTGGGCTGGGAACACAAAGCCCTGATCCTGTTTGCTGGGGGATATCTCCAGAGTGTGCTCCTTGTTCTGCTCCACCGAAAAGGATTTTGGAGCAAGACCTTCCCATCTCACCTGGATTTCTGCTCCTAAAAAAATCCTTACTCAGATCTTTAAATTCTTCTCCACTCTTCTGCCACTTCTCCTAAAAGGCCATGGAATCAGGGAATGCTTTGAGTTGGAAAGGACCTTAAATCCCACCCAGTGCCACCCCTGCCATGGCAGGGACACCTCCCACTGTCCCAGGCTGCTCCCAGCCCCGGCCAGCCTGGCCTTGCGCACTGCCAGGGATCCAGGGGCAGCCACAGCTGCTCTGGGAATTCCATCCCAGCCCCTCCCCACTCTCACGGCCAAGAATTCCTACCCAATATCCCACCCAAATCTCCCCTTTTCCAATCTGAAGCCATTCCCTGTGTCCTGTCCCTGCATCCCTTGTCCCCAGTCCCTCTGCAGCTCTCCTGGAGCCCCTTCAGGCCCTGGAAGGGGCTCTGAGCTCTCCCTGGAGCCTTCTCTGCTCCAGGTGAACAGACAGGAGCAACCTGGGATAGTGTGAGGTGCTCCTGTCCTTTCCTTGCCTTTCCTTCCCTTGCCTTGCCTTGCCTTTCCTTGCCTTTCCTTCCCTTGCCTTGCCTTGCCTTTCCTTGCCTTTCCTTCCCTTGCCTTGCCTTGCCTTTCCTTGCCTTTCCTTCCCTTGCCTTGCCTTGCCTTTCCTTGCCTTTCCTTCCCTTGCCTTGCCTTGCCTTTCCTTGCCTTTCCTTCCCTTGCCTTGCCTTGCCTTTCCTTGCCTTTCCTTCCCTTGCCTTGCCTTGCCTTTCCTTGCCTTTCCTTCCCTTGCCTTGCCTTGCCTTTCCTTGCCTTTCCTTCCCTTGCCTTGCCTTGCCTTTCCTTGCCTTTCCTTCCCTTGCCTTGCCTTGCCTTTCCTTGCCTTTCCTTCCCTTGCCTTGCCTTGCCTTCCCTTCCCTTCCCATTCCCATTCCCATTCCCCGCTGCTCTCCAGATCCCTTTGATCATTTTTGGAGCCTCAGTCTGGCTGAGCCGAGCAGGTTCCAATAAACATGACACAAACCAGGCACTTCCACAAAAAAAACAAACCAACAATTCCCGAACCACAAACATCTGATGGAGTTCTGGAAAATAAAAGGAGGCTCTTCCTTGGTTTTCTTTTTTTTTTTGGGAACAGAATTCCCACCAGCAACACAACATCAAAAAGCTTTCAAGTCTTTTTCAGACACGTGGCTGAGATTTCCTGCCTTTGGCAGAGGATGCTCAGGCTGCTGTGGAATCGGGATCTTTCCCGATGTTTCCCAAACAGCAGATGCTTGGGAAAGAGGGACAAAGTGAGCCCTGCCTGATCCTGATTTTTCTTCGGAAATGACCTGCAGGATGCTCCCGTCTGCTCCCCTGAGCCACAGCAGGGAAGGCTCTGGGAACGCCACTGGGATGGCAGGGATGGCTCTGCTGGGGGAAGCTGGAATTTAATCCACTGGGATGGCAGCTCTTGGCTCTGTGGGATGGAGCCTGGATTTATCCCACTGGGATGGCAGGGAGGGGCTCCTGGGTGTTGGGAGAAGCCTGGATTTATCCCATTGGGATGGCAGGAAGGGCTCCTGTCTGTAGGGTAAAACCTGGATTTATCCCATTGGGATGGCAGAGAAGGGCTGTAGGGTAAAGCCTGGATTTATCCCATTGGGATGGCGGGGAAGGGCTCCTGTCTGTAGGGAGAAGCCTGGATTTATCCCATTGGGATGGCAGGGAAGGGCTGTAGGGTAAAGCCTGGATTTATCCCACTGGGATGGCAGGGATGGGCTCCTGGCTGTAGGGTAAAACCTGGATTTATCCCACTGGGATAGCACGGAAGGGCTGTAGGGTAAAGCCTGGAATTATCCCACTGGGATGGCGGGGATGGGCTCCTGGCTCCTAGGGCTAATCCTGGACTTATCCACCCGTACCAAGTGATTCTGGAACCCTTTGGAATAAGGATGCTCAGAGGGAGATGCCTCTTCCCAGACATTTGGCTCCCGGCCCCGCCACATCCCTGCCACCCACATGGAATTCCTCTCATTCCTGGCCAGGATCCTGGGGAAAAACAGCTTTGAACCAGGCCCCCAAAGCGCCGCTTTTCATGTCAAGCCTTGGAGAGGGATTTGCTTTGGGGTCTGTTCCTGTGATCCAAAGGAGCCGCCTGCCATTCCTCAGTCACTTCCCGCTTCCATACATCTTGGAGTGACGGATGAGCCACATCCCAGGTGGAATTTCCCTTCCCAAAAACCCCCATGTGGATGTAACTCATGGCACGAGCTCTGCCAGCACCTTGTGAGGGAGGATGCGTGAGGAGATCCGGCCATGCCTTCTCCCGACTTCTCTGGAAAACAAGGAAAAACATGGAATCAACCCCAAATCCAACCCCACCGCATTCCTTATCCATGGAGCTAACGAGCTCCACAGCCTGTGGGATGATATAAAAGGGATCAGGGATGCAGCAGGTGCTGAGGGCCTGGCACAGGGTGCCCAGAGAAGCTGTGGATGCCTCTGGAATTGTCCAAGGCCAGGCTGGATGGGGCTGGGAGCAGCCTGGGACAGTGGGAGGTGTCCCTGCCCTCAGGGATGGGATCCCATTCCAGGAGGATTCCGTGCCAGGAAGCTTTGGGCAGTGGGCAGGTGAAGGGTGCAGCGGCTGGGGCTCAGCAGCCTCCCTCTGGAATAAAGATGGATGAGGGAAGCTCAGGAAATGGGGTTTTCCCAAGTGTTTGAGGTGTTCGGGAGAGGGCCGGGAGAGCAGCGGCAGGGAAACGCTGCAGGGCAAAACCTCCTGGGGAGGATGGGGACCCCAAACATCCCGACATTCCCAGCTCTGCCCGGCATCTCGCGATCCATGGAATCCCCTTTGGCAGCGGGAGCAGGGAAGCTGCGGGCACCGGGGGTTTCAAGGGATCCCAGAGCGGCTCCTGCGCAGATCAAAGCGCCCTGGCCGTGGGCTCGGGGCCGATCCTGTTGGATTCCCGGCACAAAGGGAGCTCTGTTGGGCCGGGAAGGCCCCGGGAAGGGCTCCACACGGAGTCACGCAAGGGCGGTCATGGCTCCATTTGAAGCCCCGGCGCTGCCGCTGGACGGGCTCGGGGTGTTCCCGGGAAGGGCGGTTGGTGTTTTCCCAGGGATTTTGCCTTTCAAGTGCGGCCGGCGCTGTTCCGCCTTTGATGCCGGCGCTCCCAGCTGGAGCTCAGCGCTTGGCGATGCAGAAAGGAAGGGATTCATCCCAGCCCGGGCAGTGGGATGGTGGCAGGGACAGCACTGCGAGCTCCTGGGTTTCTGCTGCTCTGGAAGGGCGTTTTCCCATGTGGGAAAAGGGAACGAGCTCGGTTTGCCCAACCTCTGCCAGCCAGAGCCCGGGCGATGCCGCCCGACGGCTTCACCAGGGCCGAGCGGATGAAAAACTCCTGCTAGACCCATCCCTGCTCCCACTGACGGCTTCCCAGTCATCCTTCCTCATGCAGATCCCTGTGATGCGATTCCAACAGCTCCCAGCGTCTGCTCCCGGAGGGCTCTGCTGGGAATTCGCGCTCCTGTAATTGAGAACAGCGCTTGGCTCATGGTCAGAGCGTCCCGGGGTGCTGGAGAATGGGATGCGGCATTCCCGTGGCTGCCGCGTTTGGAACAAATTGGGATTTTAATGCTCAGATGTGGTTCCTGAGTGCCAGCGGCTGATCACAAAGAAATCCATGGAAACAGAGATTTTATGGGGTGGGTAGAGGTGCCGCCCCCTTTGGAACACTCAAATCCGCCTGGTGAAGCCTCTGTTTCCTTCAGTTCTCATTTTTCCAAGTGTTTCCTCCTTGGATTGAGGCGTCCCAGGTTCAAAGCTGAGGGAAGAGTTCAGGAAAAGCAGCTCAGCTTTGGTGGGGTGAAAATTCCAAGGGGTCAGGACACCCCCTGAGCCTCTGGGGTTCACTTTGTAAAACCAAGCCTGGAGGATCCCAGGGCTGGTGGGAATTAACTGGGAGGTCAGGGAGGTGAAACAGCTCCAGGTTTGGCCAGGGGAGGATCTGAGGATGCTGAGCTGAGGGGTTTGGCAGCTCTGAGCGTTCCTGCACCGGGAACCTGGTGCTGCTCCAGGCCGCAAGGATGATTCCCACCCCAGGCAATCCCTGGATTGGGGTTTGGCAGCTCTGAGCGTTCCTGCACCGGGAACCTGGTGCTGCTCCAGGCCGCAAGGATGATTCCCACCCCAGGCAATCCCTGGATTGGGGTTTGGCAGCTCTGAGCGTTCCTGCACCGGGAACCTGGTGCTGCTCCAGGCCGCAAGGATGATTCCCACCCCAGGCAATCCCTGGATTGGGGTTTGGCAGCTCTGAGCGTTCCTGCACCGGGAACCTGGTGCTGCTCCAGGCCGCAAGGATGATTCCCACCCCAGGCAATCCCTGGATTGGGGTTTGGCAGCTCTGAGCGTTCCTGCACCGGGAACCTGGTGCTGCTCCAGGCCGCAAGGATGATTCCCACCCCAGGCAATCTCTGGATCGTGATTTGGCCCCTGAATGTTCCTGCACTGGGAATCTGGTGCCGCTCCAGGCCCCAAGGACGATTCCCATCCCTGGATTGTGATTTGGCCTCTGCCTGGGCAGAGCTGAGGGTGGTTTAAGGCCAAGCTGGGTCTGACTCTGCCCCTCTGCGGCTCTGCTGTGCCGTGCCCACGCTGGTGCCAGAGCTGTGGGACCTCCTGCTCTCCTCCTGGGAGAAGGTGCAGAGCTCTCCCAGATGTGGGCTTGGACACACGGCTGGGCCTGGAGCTACCATCACTCCTGGCTGCACAATTCCAGGGGATTTAATCCCATTCCTAACTGGCTCTGTCCCCTCCTCTGGCACGGAGCGTCCCTGTCACAAGCGGGTCACCACAGAGCCACGTGCTAGGCAGCCTCACCCCCCCAGCTCCACAAAAAGCAGGGAAAAACGGCAAAAATGTCATTCCCAAATGGTTTCTGTGGTGCCAGGCTCTGAGAAACACCAAAGCCAACGCCATTAAACAGCGATTAAAAGGATGTTTAAATGGGGCTGGGTGAGGGATCCCCCAAATCAGTGGGAGGGAAGTGTTCCCTTAGTGCTCCACTGGGCTTGGGAGAGGGGGAGAGGGCCGGGAGAGCAGCAGCAGGGAAACGCTGCAGGGCAAAACCTCCTGGGGAGGATGGAGGACCCAAACATCCCGACATTCCCAGCTCTCCCCAGCACTCGCGATCCATGGAATCCCCTTTGGCAGCGGGATGAAGCCGAGATTTTGATTTTCTCCCGGGAAAATCCATCAGAATCCATCTCTGTGAATCATCCAGCACCTCGCTGCCTGGATGGGATCCTCCCTCTCTCACAGCCTGGAGGATCTCACAGATCTTGGGAGGAGAGGAAAACCTTGGAATCTCGGCTTGGTGTGGGCAGTGCATCCCCCAGGACACATCCAGCTGTGGCTTAGAGGGAAGCAGCAGGTTGAAATGCAGGGAATCTCCTGCTTCCCAGGCTGAAATCCTGCCTGGATCAGTGAGGGGACCCCCACTTAACCAAGTGTCAGGGACGTGGATCTGAGGATTTATGGGAATCTCCTGCTTCCCAACACCACTCTGGACACATTTTGTTTTTCCTTCTGCTCTTCCCTGCAGAGGAATCTCTGTGAATCATCCAGCACCTCGCTGCCTGGATGGGATCCTCCCTCTCTCACAGCCTGGAGGATCTCACAGATCTTGGGAGGAGAGGAAAACCTTGGAATCTCGGCTTGGTGTGGGCAGTGCATCCCCCAGGATGCATCCAGCTGTGGCTTAGAGGGAAGCAGCAGGTTGAAATGCAGGGAATCTCCTGCTTCCCAGGCTGAAATCCTGCCTGGATCAGTGAGGGGACCCCCACTTAACCAAGTGTCAGGGACGTGGATCTGAGGATTTATGGGAATCTCCTGCTTCCCAACACCACTCTGGACACATTTTGTTTTTCCTTCTGCTCTTCCCTGCAGAGGAATCTCTGTGAATCATCCAGCACCTCGCTGCCTGGATGGGAACCTCCCTCTCTCACAGCCTGGAGGATCTCACAGATTTTGGGAGGAGAGGAAAACCTTGGAATCTCGGCTTGGTGTGGGCAGTGCATCCCCCAGGATGCATCCAGCTGTGGCTTAGAGGGAAGCAGCAGGTTGAAATGCAGGCAGTACAAGCAGGGAATATAAACTGGGAATAAAACCAGGGAATACCGGCAGGAAATCCTCTGGCACTGCACAAACCCGGCCCCTTTCCAGCCCCCCTCATCGCTTTTTGCCCACATTCAACTCCCTGACCTTCTGCTGCCTTTGCTGGCAGCGTTTCCATTACTCCAGACGTTTATTTCCCAGATGCTGATTCCTTAAAACTCCTCGCTGAGGAAGCCCAGGTCAATCTGCACATGAAACATCCCAGAGACTGGAGTCAGCTCCATGTGGCTCTGGGCAGCCCAGGAACCCAAATCTCCCACCCTGGAACCCAAATCTCTCTCCTTAGAACCCAAATCTCCCTCCCTGGAACCTAAATCTCCCTCCCTGGAACCCAAATCTCTGTCCCTGGAACCCAAATCTCTTTCCTTGGAACCCAAATCTCCCTCCTTGGAACCCAAATCTCCTTCCCTGGAACCCAAATCTCCCTCCCCGGGAGCTCCCCCTTCCCTTTCTCCTCCAGCTCAAGGCGATAAAAATTTGGAGACGTAATCTGGGCATTATCTGCCTTTTTGGATAAGGTTCAACAGGAATTTCAGCCTCGTCTTGATCTCCAAAATAAAGATAAATTCAGCCGCTTGTCTCCCAGAGGCTGCTCGGGTCTGAAGGCAGCAAAGTGTCCTTCCCTGGGCATTCCCTCTGCCCGGGCAGATTTTTTTTTTTCCCCCTGGTTTATTTTATTTGTTTCCCACTCGGCCACAGCTGCTCAGCATTCCTTGGCTTGTGTTATATCGGGATATTTCTCCCTGTAGAAGGATTTATCCATACAGAGGGGTTCAAAGCGTTTTTCTCTGTGCTTTTCCTTCTGGTCAGATCTTTTTTGCCCCCGATTTATTTTATTTGTTTCCCACTCTGCCGCAGCTCCTCAGCATTCCTTGGCTTTTATAACACCGGGATATTCCTCCCTGTGGAATTCCTCCCTCCCCTGAATCCAAAGCATTTCCCAGAGGTGGGACCTGGGGGCTGCTCCCGTTTTCCCCACCAGAGCCCTTCCTGCGGGTGCTGCTGGAAGGAGCAAGGAAAGAAATCCTTCTCCCTCAGGGATTCACCCAAATATTCCAAACCTCCTCCCGAGCTCCATCTGACAGGATATTCCCCCTCATCCCAGCCTTTTTCCCTCCTGCTTTAAGCGCATCAGGAATTTTGTGTGTCCTCTTTTGGGGCAGAACCATCCAAAACAACATTTATTTCTCTCTGCTTGGAAAACGCATAAATTCAAAAGCTGGCCCAGTTCATCTTTCCCCAGTCCCGATATTTTTCCATGGGAGAACCTCCTTTTTGTGCCCAAATCCTGCCAAATCCTTCAGCATCCCTGCAACCTCCAATACATCTTGCCTTGCTTCACCCAGAGACAGGCTCTGCTTCCCATAAAACTTCCCTGGAGACCCCGGAGCTGGCTCTGCCTTCCCTGATTAAATGGGCCACGGATTTAATTGGACAGCAGATAAAGAACCCTGTCCAAAGGTGATGTTTCCATCGCCGCCCGATCCCTGTCGGGGCTCTCCTGCCGCGTGTGGTTGAAAAATCACCTTTTCCTGAGGGATGTTTGTCTTCTTCCCTCTCTTTTTTCCCATATTTTTTGATAGGATCTGTCCAGAAAAGGGGTTATTCCTCTAATTCCAGGATTTAAGAGGAAACGTGAGCTGTGTTTCTGTGGGCTTGGACAGGCTGGAATCCCCCCTGGAAAAGGGATGGGACCCCCACTTATCCAGGGACAAGGATCTGTGGATTTATGGGAATCTCCTGCTTCCCAGGCTGGAATCTCCCCTGGAAAAGGGATGGGACTCCCACTTATCCAGGGAAGAGGATCTGTGGATTTATGGGAATCTCCTGCTTCCCAGACTGGAATCTCCCCTGGAAAAGGGATGGGACCCCCACTTATCCAGGGATGAGGGTCTGTGGATTTATGGGAATCTCCTGCTTCCCAGACTGAAATCCCCTCTGGAAAAGGGATGGGACTCCCACTTATCCAGGGAAGAGGATCTGTGGATTTATGGGAATCTCCTGCTTCCCAACACCCCTCTGGGGAGTTGTTTTTGTTTTCCCTTTCCCTGCAGCTCCATGGGTTTGGCCGGAGGGAGGCTCAGCGGGCACAGGGGGTGTGGGATCGGCTGTGAACCCCCTGGGAGGGGGATTTTGCTTTTAGAAACATTTTCCAGGAGTGAATTCCCCCAAAAGTGACATCTGGGGGGTTCGTCCTGCTCGATTTCAAGGAGGCTGGGGCTGGCAGGGCTGGCTGAGCTCATCCCGCTCCGATCCTGGATCCAGGGACGAGCAGCCATCCCTGGGGTGCCAAAGCAGGGAATGTGGGCTGGGGAGGGGTTACTTGGAGTTCCCAATACAAATTTGGAGTTCCTGATAAAGGTTTGGAGTTCCCAATAAAGGCTTGGAGTTCCCAATAAAGGTTTGGAGTTCCCAATACAAATTTGGAGTTCCCAATAAAAGTTTGGAGTTCCCAACAAAGGTTTGGAGTTCCCAATAAAGGTTTGGAGTTCCCAAAAAAAGTTTGGAGCTCCCAATAGAGGTTTGGAGTTCCCGATAAAAGTTTGGAGTTACCAATAAAAGTTTGGAGTTACCAATAAAAGTTTGGAGTTACCAATAAAGTTTTGGAGTTCTCGATAAAGGTTTGGAGTTCCCAATAAAGGTTTGGAGTTCCCAATACAAATTTGGAGTTCCCAATAAAATCCTCTCGCTGCTGGTGGCACCATTGGCTAAACTGTGGGGTCAGTCAATAATTAGAGGTGGCTGTGACCTCTGGAATTCCTCTGCTCTCCAGTGTCTTCACGAGAGCATGGAGTGACAGGAGAGGGGGAATGGATCCAACCTAAGAGAGAGAAGGTTTAGATGGGATATTGGGAAGGGATTGTTCCCTGGGAGGGTGGGGAGGGGCTGGGATGGAATTCCCAGAGCAGCTGTGGCTGCCCCTGGCTCCCTGGCAGTGCCCAAGGCCAGGCTGGAGGGGCTGGAGCAGCCTGGCACAGTGGAAGTGTCCCTGGGGTGGCACTGGGTGGGATTTAAGGTCTCTTCCCACCCAAACCATTCCAGGATTCCATGACCTGGAACATTCCCAGCCCTGATGGGACAGGCCCTGTGCCACCCCGGTGTCCCCAGCCCTGGCACACGCCCGGGTCCTGCGCTGTGCCAGGCATCCAGCGGGAGCCGTGCCCGGGAGCGCTGCGGATTCAGGCAGCAATTCCATGTGGGAGCGTCCCGGCAGCTCCCAGTGGCGTCCCCGGCTTGTCCCTGGATCGGGAATCCTGTGGAGCCAGGAGCTCCCGTCCCCGTGGCTGCCTGCAGGAGGTGTGGTGAGGAATATGTGGAATTCTGCAGGAATTCCATCCTGACTGCTGATTCCCACACGAAAGAATTGATTATTTTTGGAAATCATTAAATGCACCGTGGTTAATTACATTAAACCTTGGAATGGTTTGGGTTGGAAAGGACCTTAAATCCCATCCCATTCCATGGCAGAGACACCTCCCACTGTCCCAGGTGGCTCCAAGCTCCGTCCAGCCTGGCCTTGGGCACTGCCAGGGATCCAGGGGCAGCCACAGCTGCTCTGGGAATTCCATCCCAACCCTCTCCACTCTCCCAGGGAAGGATTTCTCCCTGAAGGAATTCTCACGTGGCTCAGTTTTCCCTACAGCCGCCGCAGCCCCGGGCAGGCTGCTCCCGGTGCTGTCCGTGCCCACACAGCTCCAGTGCCTGATCCCTGCCCCCTTTCATTCCAGTTATTCCCCGGTGCTGCCCAGCACCCTCCAGGCTTTTTTCCTGGTGGGATTTTTGGGGAGGAGGGAAGGGAACAGGGGAATGTGGCCGGCTCATCCCACAGCGATCCCGAAAGCGCTGGAAGGGCCGCGCAGGGATTTCCAGCACTGAGTGATCAGCTCAGGCTCCTTTGCGGGGAAGAGACCTGTGAGGGGAAAAGTTCCGTGAAGGGAAGATTTCCATGGAGGGAAGATTCCTGAGAAGGGAAGAGTCCTGAGAAGGGAAGATTCCTGTGAAGGGAAAAGTTCCGTGATGGGAGGATTCCTGTCCATGGATGGAAGATTTCCGTGGAGGGAAGATCCCTGTGAGGGGAAGACTTCTGTGAAAGGAAGATTTCCATGACGGGAAGATTCCCGTGAAGGGAAGATTTCTGTGAAAGGAAGATTTCCATGATGGGAAGATCCCTGTTAAGGGCAGATTTCCATGAAGGGAAGATTCCCATGAAAGGAAGATTTCTGTGAAAGGAAGATTTCCGTGACAGGAAGATTCCTGTGAAAGGAAGATCCCTGTGAAGGGAAGATTTCCATGGAGGGAAGATTCCCATAAAAGGAAGATTTCTGTGAAAGGAAGATTTCCGTGACAGGAAGATTCCCGTGAAGGGATGATTTCCATGACAGGAAGATTCCTGTGAAAGGAAGATCCCTGCAAAGGGAAGATTTCCATGAAGGGAAGATTCCCATGAAGGGAAGATTTCTGTGAAGCTCCTCCAAGCCAGCCACACATCTGTCCCAAATCTTTTGGCTCTGAAACCTGGAATTCGCCTCTGGAATTCGCTGGGCTGGAATTCAGGATGGAGAAAAAGCGGTTGGTGCAGGTGCAGACTGTTCCAGGCGTGAGGAAGATGAGGATGCTCTTCCCTCAGAGCAGCCTCCTCCAGTGCTCACAGCAGCTCACCACTTCCCTGATCCCTCTCGGATCCAAACCTCCTTAAAAGCCCGTGGCAGGCCCCATCCAGAGGGAAATCCCGTGGGATGCGTGCTCAGGGAGCGTGAAGGCAGCGCGAGCCGGGCTGTCAGCAGCGGTTTGTCACTGCCCCGGCCTCCTGCTGCTTTTCCGTGCCACCTTCCGTGTGAATTCACCCCGGTGGGAGCTCCAGGGCTGTTTTCCATGGAGAACACGGCCCTCAGTGTGTCCAGAGGGCCGGCACGGCATGGGTGATCCCGGATTTCCGTGTCCCTCTGTGGGAGAGAAATGGCTCCTGGGACAAGCTCCTGCCGGGTCACCTGGCTGTTCCCTGCCTGCTCTCATCTTTTATTCAGGATGTTCGTTTCCTGCTCCGTTTTCACCAGAGGACAGCCCCAAGCCGTCGCTGCAGTTTTCCCCCCATTGGGATTGAGGATTTTCTGTCCTCATCCTGATATTTCCGCGGTTCATCCCCAGGATTTCCTCAGAACAAGGATGAGAAGTTGGATTTTCAGAGTTTTCTCGAACTGGCATTTTCTCAGTTACTTTCAGGACGTTTCAAAGTGTCACTGATAGAATTTTGGGAGCTGCCAGGTCGGATCCAGGGAGAGAACAGCAAAAACCCCTCCGGCCTCAGAGCAAGCTCAGGAGCTGGGCTGAGCTGGAATTAAACCTCAGACCCTTCCAATACCTCAAGGATGGGAATTTAAGGGAATATTTCCACCTCTGAAGGGTTCCAGAGCCACCTCAACACCCCCAATACCTCAGGGCTGAGAATTTAAGGGAATATTTCCACCTCTGAAGGGTTCCAGAGCCACCTCAACACCCCCAATACCTCAGGGGTGAGAATTTAAGGGAATATTTCCACCTCTGAAGGGTTCCAGAGCCACCTCAAGACCTCCAATACCTCAGGGGTGAGAATTTAAGGGAATATTTCCACCTCTGAAGGGTTCCAGAGCCACCTCAAGACCTCCAATACCTCAAGGATGGGAATTTAAGGGAATATTTCCACCTCTGAAGGGTTCCAGAGCCACCTCAATACCCTCAATACCTCAGGGGTGAGAATTTAAGGGAATATTTCCAGCTCAGAACAGCCCCCAGGAGAGAGTCTGGAATATCCCAGCAGGACACGACCACGGCCTCACCCGCTCCAGGTTTTAATGGGAAAAACCCCGTTCGATCCGCTCTGCACATCCCACACCCCTCATTCCAACCCCCGGAAAAGCCTTTGCTGGGTTTTGGGCAGCGAATGGTTAAAGAGGAGCCTGGAAATCCTCCCAAACTCATCCCAAGGTGCTTTTTCCCTTTCCCTTCCTCGGTCAGGACCCCGTAATTGGGCTGAGGGTGGGATTTATTCCCGGCCCTGAGCGTGACCTAAATCCAGTCTGGCTCCTCATCTGCCGCCTTTGTTTTGGGCCGGGTTTAATCGCTGTCTCGCTAATCCAGCCTGATTGTCCGCTCCTTTCACTCAGCCTTCGTCAGAGCAAGGCAGAAAAAAACCAGGAAAAGTGGTTTTCTTGGAATTTATCTGCTCGTGTGGCGCCGATTTCCCACCCTGGCTGCCGTGGGGTGACTCCAGGGCCTCCGGAATGGTTTAGGTGTTGTTAAACTGGGATCAGGAGTCATTTTTTGTCCATTTTAATTTCTGGATGATCTAAATTCCACCGGGGCTCAGCAGCGGCGCTGGGCAGGGCTCATCCAGCAAAGCCGGGTTTATCCCGGCTCCTCTGGCTGAGGGAAGAGCTGGATCCTTCTGGGAACTTCAGAGCTGCATTTTGGGATGGGGAAGTGCCTCTGGAGGGTTCCAGAGACACCTCAAACCCCCAGTACCTCAGGGATGGGAATTGAAGGGAATATTTCCAAATTTGGAAGGCTCCAGAGCCACCTGAACCCTTCCAACACCTCAGGGATGTGAATTTCAGGGAATATTTCTGTGTCCGAAGGGCTCCAGAGCCACCTCAAACTCCCCAGTATTTCACAGGTGTGAATTTTAGGGAATATTTCCACACCTCAAGAGTTCCAGAGCAACCTCAAACCCCTCAATATCTCTGGGATGTGAATTTTAGGGAATATTTCCACCTCTGATGGCTCCAGAGCCACCTGCACCCTTCCAATACCTCAAGGATGTGAATTTTAGGGAATATTTCCACCTCTGATGGCTCCAGAGCCACCTGAACCTTTCCAGCACCTCAGGGATGTGAATTTTAGGGAATATTTCCACCTCTCAAGAGTTCCAGAGCCACCTGAAACCTTCCAGCACCTCAGGGATGTGAATTTTAGGGAATATTTCTGTGTCCGAAGGGCTCCAGAGCCACCTCAAACTCCCCAGTATTTCACAGGTGTGAATTTTAGGGAATATTTCCACCTCTGAAGGGCTCCAGAGCCACCTGAACCCTTCCAGCACCTCAGGGATGTGAATTTTAGCGACTATTTCCACCTCTGGAGGGTTCCGGAGCCACCTGAACCCTTCCAGCACCTCAGGGATGTGAATTTTAGGGAATATTTCCACACCTCAAGAGTTCCAGAGCAACCTCAAACCCCTCAATCCCTCCAAGCCGTGAATTTTAGGGAATATTTCCACCTCTGATGGCTCCAGAGCCACCTGCACCCTTCCAATACCTCAAGGATGTGAATTTTAGGGAATATTTCCACCTCTGAAGGGCTCCAGAGCCACCTCAGCCAACCCCGGGCTGACGCAGAGCTCATTTCCTCCAAATCCCAAGAANTCCACCTCTGATGGCTCCAGAGCCACCTGAACCTTTCCAGCACCTCAGGGATGTGAATTTTAGGGAATATTTCCACCTCTCAAGAGTTCCAGAGCCACCTGAAACCTTCCAGCACCTCAGGGATGTGAATTTTAGGGAATATTTCCACCTCTCAAGAGTTCCAGAGCAACCTCAAACCCCTCAATACCTCAAAGACGTGAATTTTAGGGAATATTTCCACCTCTCAAGAGTTCCAGAGCAACCTCAAACCCCTCAATACCTCAAAGACGTGAATTTTAGGGAATATTTCCACCTCTGAAGGGCTCCAGAGCCACCTTCCAGCACCTCAGGGATGTGAATTTTAGGGAATATTTCCACCTCTGAAGGGCTCCAGAGCCACCTCAGCCAACCCCGGGCTGACGCAGAGCTCATTTCCTCCAAATCCCAAGAACCCCTTTTTCCTTCCCCCTCTTCTCCCTTTTCCAGCCCGTTTCTTCTCCTCCCGCTGTTTTTGCCTTTCCCTTCCCCTCGCAGGAACGAGCTGAGGATGGGAATTTCTGTTTTCCCTCTGCTCCGGGACTGTTTTATTGCCGCTCCCGTGCGGGTGCTGTCGGAATTCCAGAGCCGGGGCGCAGTAAATGGGGAGTTTCATCTCCCTGGCAGGGCCATCCATCATTCCCGGGGCTCCTTCTGGGCCAACCAAAGCTGCTCCATCGGCAGAACGAGGCGGGGAATGAATAATCCAACGGAAAACGTGGAATTCATCCCCCCCAGAGCTGAAGGAAGATGCAGGGAGGGAGAATCACCCGGCATTCCTGGGCACTGCTGATTCCCAAATGCAGATCCCAAAATTAAACGCACATCCCTGAGGTGTTGGAAGGGTTCAGGTGGCTCTGGAGCCCTTCAGAGGTGGAAATATTCCCTAAAATTCACATCCCGGAGGTGTTGGAAGGGTTCACGTGGCTCTGGAGCCCTTCGGAGGCAGAAATATTCCCTGAATTTTGGGATCTGCATTTTGAGAGCTGCATTTTTGTGACCAGCACTGGCCTGGGACACAGGAAATTCCCTGGCCAGGCCAGTGGCTGATTTTGGGAAAAATATTCCTTAAAAAATAGTGCTGGGACTTTACTGGAGGTGCCTGCACCACCTCTTCCCCTCCCAGGACTCCTCTCTGCCGTTCCCTAAGGGATGGGGGATTCTGCTTCCCTCTCTGGATCCTTCCCACTTCAGGATCGTGGAATCATGGAATGGTTTGGGTGGGAATGGACCTTAAATCCCACCCAGTTCCACCCCTGCCATGGCAGGGACACCTCCCACTGTCCCAGGCTGCTCCCAGCCCCGGCCAGCCTGGCCTTGGGCACTGCCAGGGATCCAGGGCCAGCCACAGCTGCTCTGGGAATTCCCTCCCAGCCCCTCCCCACCCTCCCAGGGAACAATTCCTTCCCCATACCGTCCGTCCCTGCCCTCTGGCAGTGGGAAGCCATTCCCTGTGTCCTGTCCCTCCATCCCTTGTCCCCAGTCCCTCTGCAGCTCTCCTGGAGCCCCTTCAGGCCCTGGAAGGGGCTCTGAGCTCTCCCTGTAGCCGTCTCTGCTCCAGGTGAGCACCCCCAGCGCTGCCAGCCTGGCTCCAGAGGGGCTCCGGAATCATGGAATGTTTGGGAAGGGCCCTAAAGACCACTCAGTCCCACCCAGGGACACCTCCCACTGTCCCAGGCTGCTCCAGCCCTGGCCAGCCTGGCCTTGGGCACTGCCAGGGATCCAGGGGCAGCCACAGCTGCTCTGGGAATTCTCTTCCAGGGCCTCCTGACGTTCAGGATATTCTGCTCCAGCACCTGCCAGAGCCTGGGAATGCTGAAATCCTCGGAATTTAAAATAATCCCGAAGGTTTTGGGCAGAGGGACAGCTCCGAGCACTCCATGGGGTGACCCAGATCAGTGGCAGCCGTTCCCAAATCCTGGAATGAGCTCCCACAGACGCTGGCACGGGCTGGGGGGACACCAACCTTTGGGGCTGTCCCTGAGTGTGCTGGGAGCGGCTTTGGTGGCATTTGTGCCTTTCCCAAGGCTCAGGAAATGTCCCCTGGAAGGATCCCAGATCCCAGGCAGCCGCGGTGATGGATCAGCAAAAAAAAAAGGTCAACTCAGCCATGAATATTTCAGGCCTGGTGAAAAATTCATCAGGAGCCGTGAATGAATATTCCAGAGGTGGGATGGGCCAGGAGCCTGCCAGCCTCAGCTCTGTCCCTGTCCCTGCCAGCCTCATCCCCGTCCCTTCCAGCTTCATCCCTGTCCCTGTCCCTGCCAGCCCTGTCCCTGCCAGCCNCCCGCCTCCGCCCGGTCCCTGCCCCTGCCAGCTTCTTCCCTGTCCCTGTCCCTGCCAGCCTCATCCCTGTCCCTGCCAGCCTTGTCCCTGCCAGCCTTATTCCTGTCCCTGCCAGCTTCATCCGTGTCCCTGTCCCTGCCAGCTCTGTCCCTGTCCCTTCCAGCTTCATCCTTGTCCCTGTCCATTCCAGCCTCAGCCCTGTCCCTGTCCCTGTCTGTTCCAGCTCTGTCCCTGTCCCTGCCAGCCCCATCCCTGTCCCTGTCCCTGTCGCTGTCCCTGTCCCTGGCCCTGTCCCTCCTAGCCCTGTCCCTGCCAGCCTCATCCCCTCATCCCCCTGCCTTGGTGCCAAAGGCTTTCCTAAGGAATGATCAATATTGGCAATACCAGCTCTTCCCCCAAACCCTCCTGCCCTGCCCCTCGGGCCCCAGCCCGGCTGCGGGAGCGCTTTGGGGGAGATGCGGGATCCTCTGCTCTCCCCGGATTCCTCCTCTCAGCCCTGTGAGGGCAGAAATGTCCCTGAGAAATGGCTGGAAGTGCCTGGGAATGAGAGGTGGCAGCAGGCCAGGAGGGCTGGCAGAGCGTGCCAGGAACACCAGAGGCCTGGGAAGTCTGGACGCGTTTCCCAGGCTTCATCTCCAGCTGCCCTGGCTGAGGATTTGTCCCAGAAATCCCAAATTCAGTTTGGGGCCGCAATGGAGTCACTTCAAACCAGCCGGGGACGTCCGAGCACCAGCGCTGACCCCTGGGTACTCGGAGAGAGGAATTTTGGGATCTTCCCATGGAAATGTGGCAGGTCTGGGCACCCCAGGCTCCCTGTTTGCTCTCCAGGAGCTCCAGATCCGTTTGGAATGTTGGTTTTTCCCGTCCCCAGGGTGCTTGGAGAGCGGAATTTTGGGATTTTCCCATGGAAATGTGGCAGGTCTGGGCACCCCAGGCTCCCTGTTTGCTCTCCAGGAGCTCCAGATCACTCAGGCTGGCTTTGGAGCGTTGGTCTTTCCCATCCCCAGGGTGCTTGGAAAGCGGAGTTTTGGGATTTTCCCATGGAAATGTGGCAGGTTTGGGCACCCCGGGCTCCCTGTTTGCTCTCCAGGAGCTCCAGATCAGTTTGGAATATTGGTTTTTCCCATCCCCAGGGTGCTTGGAGAGCGAAGTTTTGGGATTTTCGCATGGAAATGTGGCACCCCAGGCTCCCTGTTTGCTCTCCAGGAGCTCCAGATCACTCAGGCTGGCTTTGGAGCGTTGGTTTTTCCCATCCCCAGGGTGTTCCCAACGCCCAGCCGGGAGCATCCCGCTCCTCCTGGAGCTGAATCCCTGCAGGATCCCACATTTCTGGGACCTGCAGGGTGCCACTGCCTCCAGGAGGGAGCTGAGGGGTGGTGAGGAGCGGATGGGACTGGTTGGGAGGACAGGGAAGAACCTGAACCCACTTCCTGTTGATTTTCCTGCTTCCAGGAAAGCTCTGGATCCACCCCACCAGCTCCAGCTGGGAATTGGGGTCGGCTTCTCCCAGAAAACCAGCAACAGGATAACAGGATAAAAGGAACGGCCTCAGGCTGGGCCAGGGGAGGCTCAGGTTGGACACCAGCAGGAATTTCCCCATGGAAAGTGTGGCCAGGCCTTGGAACCGCCCAGGGAGGTTTGGAGTGCCCATCCCTGGAGATGTCTCAGGAATTCCTGGATGTGTCCAAGGTTCCCAAGGAATTCCTGGACGTATCCAAGGTTCCCAAGGAATTCCTGGAGGTGGCACTCAGAGCTCTGGTGGGGATCAGTCACAGCACGGACTCGATGACCTTGGAGGGCTTTTCCCACCTCAGTGACCCGGGATTCTGGGATTCAGACCCAGGCTGGGATGAGCCAGCGGGGAGGGAGCAGCCGAGCCCGCTCCGCTCCTGAGCACGGTCCCGAATTCCATTTCCCGGCTTCCCCCAGCGCCGGGTCCCGGGCACGGCTCCCAGGTGGAGAGCACCACCTGCCGTCATCCCTGCCGGCATTCCCGGGATTCCGCCACCGCCGCGGGTCCGGCCCGGGCTCAGAGCCGCGACCCCGCGGGTGGCTTTGGTTGTTTGTTTGCCGGGGTTTTTTGGGAATCCGCGGAGTCTGGCGGCTCCAGAGGAAGGAGCCGCTCTGCACCAGGCGCCAGGATCTCCCTCAGCTCCTGGGAATTGCACAAATCCCTTTCCATGCCTGTCTGAGTAGGATGAGGTAGTCCAAGACTCACTGGAGCATGAACTGTTGCATCAGTGATTTTGGGATTCAAACATCCAGCGTTATCCCTCAACATTTTAATGGAAAACTGTTCAAAACGCCGTAGGAAAGTGGGGAATTTTGGCTGCCCGGATGTGAAGGCAGCCATGGATTTTTGTCCCAGCATCAAATGATTGTCCTTTGTCACCGTGGCAGCGCTGGGCTCCTCTGGAGCGTGGCTTTTCCAGGAGGGAGCTCTCCCGGAGCTCCGGATCCAGGATATTTCAATATGGATGAGCTGACGGAAAGCAGCCGTGAAAGGAAGAGCGCGGCTGATGAGCCGGAGTGGGAATTTGCTATTCCTGAATTAATCGCGGCAGGAGATGAGGCAGACGCTGGAATTGCCTCTCTCCCGGAGCACTTGAATGGAAAATCCTCCAGGATTCCCTCTGTGACCCTTCCTCCCCTCCCTGCCCTGTCCCTGTGTCTGCTTTTCCTCCCTCCAGACATGTTTTGGGATTTGTTTTGCTTTTATTCCATAACTTTCCCTCTGTATTCCCACTCCAATCCCTTTAATCCGCCTGGGGCTCTGAGGCTGTTCCAGCACTCCCCAGATGTTTTGCAGACCGGCCGGGACACGGTTTGGGACATTCCCACAGCATCCTGCTGCCCTGGGGACATCCTGGAGGCCCAGGAGAACCAGCTCCTCCTCTCCCAGATCCTCCTGGATGGACGGAGCACATGGAAAATCTTCCTGTCCAGCAGCACTTCGGGGCTCCCACCCCACTCCGGCTCCCCCAAGGACGAGGGAGCCCTTCCCAGTCCCAGCTCAGGCTGCCCGGGCTTGGAGGCACCTGAAATCCATGGAAAAAGTGGTTCCTGCCTGGAACGGGCAGCACTGGGAAGGCGGGATGGGCATCGGCCAAGCTGGAATCGGCTTCCCAAGGGTTGGAAATTACCTGGGAAAGAGAGGGGCAGGCGAAGAAAGGGTTGTTCCGGCTGCCAGCAGGCACTGGGTGTACTGGGACGTACTGGGATGCACTGGGACGGCCATTCTGCCATTCCTGGAGCTGTGAAAATCGTGGATTCAGACCCCAACCTTCCTCCCCTCCCGGTTAAACATGTGAAGGAAAACCCCGCTGTTCCCTTTTCAGCTTCACCACGACCTTTCCAGGCAGGGCTTTTCTCCATTTCATTTTCCAGGAGTTTAAAGGAACGCTTCAAATCCCAAGGAAATCCATTCCTTTTTAATTTGCCTGGTGGCTTTTTTTTTTCCCTGATTGACCTAAATTCAGTTTCCTCGTCACCCCTTGCCCCAGATTTTTATTTTCTTTGTGTGGCAAGAAGCCAAAAATGAGAGGGAAGAAAGGAAAGGAAAGGAAAGGAAAGGAAAGGAAAGGAAAGGAAAGGAAAGGAAAGGAAAGGAAAGGAAAGGAAAGGAAAGGAAAGGAAAGGAAAGGAAAGGAAAGGAAAGGAAAGGAAAGGAAAGGAAAGGAAAGGAAAGGAAAGGAAAGGAAAGGAAAGGAAAGGAAAGGAAAGGAAAGGAAAGGATGAGGACACATCTTCACAAAGCTCCATTCGTTGAATTTCCTGGAGGAGCCTGATCCGAGCTCTCCTGCTCTTTATTCCTGCAGAATCCAGATGTGCTTTTCCCTACTGGCCTAATTGGCTCCTAATTGGATCCATCAGGATCATGGATGGGAGCGTGGCAGAGGAGATCGGCTTCAAAATCCAGTTGTAAAATCACAGAATATCCTGAGGTGGGAGGGATCCACGGGGATCATCGATTCCACCTCCTTCCCTGCACAGAACACCCCAAAATTTGGGGCAGCAGAGCCATCGGGATCATGAATAGGACATGGAAAATGACTTTAAAATCCAGTTGTAGAATCATGGAATATCCTGAGGTGGGAGGAATCCATGGGGATCACCCCAAAATTTGGGTCAGCAGAGCCATCGGGATCATGGATAGGACATGGAAAATGACTTTAAAATCCAGTTGTAGAATCATGGAATATCCTGAGATGGAAGGGATCCACGGGAATCATTGAGTCCAGCTCCTTCCCTGCACTCCCTCCCTTTCTCCTTCCTTTTCTCCTCCCCATCTCCCGCTGATCCAACATCCCCACAGCCCCCACAGCCCCCGGCGGCTCCGCAGCTCCTGGCGGGGTGGGAATGCACAGATGGATGGATGGATGGAGGGATGGATGGATGGATGGAGGGATGGATGGAGGGATGGATGGAGGGATGGATGGAGGGATGGATGAGGGATGGATGGAGGGATGGATGGAGGGATGGATGGAGGGATGGATGGAGGGATGGATGGAGGGATGGATGGAGGGATGGATGGAGGGATGGAGCACCGGGAATCGCCCAGCCCTTCCCGAGCCATCCAGTCCGAGGGCAGGTGACAATCGGGAGGCCCCGGAAGGACCGGCTGTGAAAGCCACCGCGGCCCCTGCCCTGGATGAAGCTGTCTGGGAGGATTCTCCCGGTGTAAACCACAGCCCATTCCTGAGAATTCTCCTTTTTCCAGGCCGTGTTTCCCTTTCCATCCCTTGACCTTTTATCTGAGTGAGCTCCGCTGCTGGCAGAGCCCGGGCAGGGCTCCCGGCGCTGCCGCGGATCCAACACCAGCGCTGGGGGAGGAAATTCCCCCTGGAAGGGCCGGGAGGCTGGGCTGGGAGCACCGAGCTCTTCCCGGGCTCTCCATAAACCAGGGAAAATTGGAAAACGCCCGCCAGGATCCCCGGGCTCGGGCACGACCATCTCTGTTCATGGAAAAGGCCGCCCTGCGCTCGTGAAGCATCTGGGGAAGCTCTGCCGTGGTTGTGAATTCGGGGAGGGGGTGCTCGGCGTGTTTGTTTTATTTTAGTAATAAATGGATTGTCCATTTCCCCCCCACGGAATTGCTCTCCAGGAAGGACAGGCTGGAGAGGCTGTGGCTGATTCCCTGCGATAAGGATTCAAATAAATGTGTGGATGTGGCAATTTTTGAGGGATTTTCCAGCCTTAATGGCCCCGATTCTTTGTGCCTCAGTTTCCCCATCTGAGGTGAGAGGAGCAGCAGAAACCCGAGGAGGATCTGAGAGGATCCATGGGGTCACACGGGATCATTCTGAAAGGGAAAAGAACCCTTTTCCAGTTTTCCTGGTGATGGGAATTGCTCTCAGATCATCCTGGATGGGTTTGGGGTGGAGCACTGGCCAGGTCAGGCTCTGGAAGCTGCAGAGAAGGGATTCCCTCAGCAGGGAGGGAAGGATAATTTTGGGATTCCTGGGACAAGGTGACCCCAGCTCCTCCAGCTCCTTCCCTGCTGCTTTCCAAGGGGTGTTAGGGACAGATCCCTGCTCTGGGAATGCCCCAGCCTGGGAGGGTCCGAGGGCTGCACTGTTTGGGGTAAATCCAGGGAATATTTGCCCTTTCCAGCCTCATTCTGCTCTCAGTCATTCCCAGGCAGATCTGGAGTATCCTTGGTGACGCTGGCAGGGAATGTGGCAGGGAGAAGGGGCTGGGATGAGTTTTCCATCCCTCTCCAGTCGGAGATGGAGAAATGCTCCAAAGGGCCCTGCTCTGCCTCGTCTGGGAGGAAACCCCAGCCCCACGCCTCACCTCACCATCCTCCTTTCCCTTCCTCCTCTGACTGCTCCATCAGCGTTCCCAGCCGCCCTGGGATGGATCAGGGAAAATCCTAATTCCCTATTTCCCCTTGGACTGCTGGGATGGCTCAGGGAAAATCCCAATTCCCTATTTCCCCTTTGGGCTGCTGGGATGGCTCAGGAAAAATCCGAATTCCCTATTTCTCCTCTGGGCTGCTGGGATAGCTCATGAAAATCCCAATTCCCTATTCCCCCTTGGACTGCTGGGATGGCTCAGGGAAATCCTGGATTCCCTGTGCCCTTTCAGGCTGTTGGGATGGCTCAGGGAAAATCCCAATTCCGATTCCCTTTTAGGCTGCTGGGATGGCGCAGGGAAAATCCCAATTCCGATTCCCTTTTAGGCTGCTGGGATGGCGCAGGGAAAATCCCAATTCCGATTCCCTTTTAGGCTGCTGGGATGGCGCAGGGAAAATCCCAATTCCCTATTTCCCCTTTTAGGCTGTTGGAATGGCTCAGGAAAATCCCAATTCCCATTCCCTTTTAGGCTGCTGGGATGGCTCAGGGAAAATTCTGAATTCCCTATCCCCTTTTAGACTGCTGGGATGGCAGCGGGGGCATTCCAGGGGAGAAAATGAGGCAGGAGAAGGCAGAAAGGACAGATCATAAATGGATTCAGGGAATTCAGGATGTGCGTCCCAACTGGAACAAGCTGCAGGGAAAACTGCTGGCTGGCTGCTGCCCTTCCCTGACTTCCCATTTTCCTGGCTTTGTCCCAGTCAGGAATAGCTGGAGGACAGGGGAGGGACGGAGCCTCAAAGGGGCTTTTGCTGGAGCTGGGAATTCAAACCTCCCCTCAAAGGGCTTTTCCTGCTTTTCCTTCCCTCTCCTGGCTCCTTGTCCTGTCCTTTCCACTCAGATCCTGGGCTTGTGCCCACAGGGAATGGTTTGGGATGGGAGGGACCTTAAATCCCATCCCATCCCACCCCAGGGACACCTCCCACTGTCCCAGGCTGCTCCCAGCCCCTCCAGCCTGGCCTTGGGCACTGCCAGGGATCCAGGGGCAGCCACAGCTGCTCTGGGAATTCCGTCCCAGCCTCTCCTCACCCTCACAGGAAGGAATTTACCCCAAATTTCTTCATCCCAATCCTCACAGAGGGGGAATTTACCCCAAATACCTCCATCCCAATCCTCACAGAGGGGGAATTTATCCCAAACAAACCCGCAATTAGAGCTCGGCGGATCAGCGGAGCCATTTCCACTTCAGCTCCGATTTTTCCCTTCCCTCTTCCCTCCCCTCCAATTACGGAATTAGAGGCAGAGAAAAGCAGGGGTGGCCCTTGGGCTGATTGCTGCTGGAGGTGCCCGCGCGGGGGAGGGGGGTAATTAATGCTAATTAATGCCTAACAACCTGCCTGCCGTTCCCAGCTCGTCATCTCCCACGTGGAGCCCGAGCATCGCTCCCTGCATTCCCAAGCTTGGGAAAATTCACCTGTTGGCAACCGAATTTTTTACATGTTTGGATCTGCCTGTTTCACCCCAAATCCACCGGGAGCTGAGGCAAAGTGAGAGAATTTCAGCCTCTGAAGGGCTCCAGGCTGCCCAAAAATGATGAATCCCAAATATCTTCATCCTAATCCTCACAGGGGGGAATTTATCCCAAATATCTTCATCCGAATCTTCACAGGGAGGAATTTACCCCAAATATCTTCATCCTGATCTTCACAGGGAGGAATTTACCCCAAATATCTTCATCCTAATCTTCACAGGGAGGAATTTATCCCAAATATCTTCATCCTAATCCTCACAGGGAGGAATTTACCCCAAATATCTTCATCCTGATCTTCACAGGGAGGAATTTATCCCAAATATCTTCATCCTAATCTTCACAGGGAGGAATTTATCCCAAATATCTTCATCCTGATCTTCACAGGGAGGAATTTATCCCAAATACCTTCATCCTAATTCTCGAACACTCCAGTCCATCCCTGGTCTGTCTCCTCTCTGTGTCTCTGCTCTCCCGGGCTGCATCCCTGCTCCTCACCCTTCCCTGCTGCCCATCCAACTCCTTGCCATCGGCTCCAAAGGGATGCTCATCCTTTAAATCCTATTTTTGTGGTGGTTTAGGATCTTCCCGGGATTATTTTGAACAGCTCCGGTGAGGAAAATCTGCGGGGAGGAGCAGGAGTGAGAGGTGTGAGGTTGGTCAGGGGCTGCATTCCTGCCCTTCACCCTTCCCCGCTGCCCATCCAGCTCTTTGCCACTGCCTCGAGCTGCCTCCAAAGGGATGCTCATCCTTTAAATCCCATTTTTCGGTGGTTCGGGATCTTCCTTTTAGCGCTCCTCTGAATGCCTGAGCCCTGTAAGAGGCTGGGATTAACAGGCACCAAAATAAAGGAGGAGGAACACACACAAACAAAATCAGGGGCCCCACGGAGCTCTGCCGGTTTGTTTTGACAGGTCTGGCTGAAGTTTAATTATTTACGGCACTTCAGAGAGCGGCACGAGCGGAGCTGTCACACGTTTTGTAGCGGTAATGGAGCCTCGGTAACGGCACCTCAGGAGCGGCTCTGAAATCCCAGGGAGCGCGGAGGGGGGAGGCTGTGGGCTTGTGAGGCAGCAGCCAGGTGGGATTTAGGGAATATCGTGCCTCCAAATAGGATGAAAGCTCAGGGGGAAGGGCTTCCTCCGCGGTGTCCCTGCGGGTGGTTTTGGGGTGGGAGGTGGGAATGAACCTCGGAGGAAGCTGGGACGAGACGTTGGGATGAGCAGCCCTTGTGCGGCCGGGGGCGTTGAGCCTGGTTTTAAAGAGTCCAGCATCCTCAGGATTCGGTTTAGGGAACCCCCAGCTCTCTCCTTGACCAGTTCCGGTTGTAAACCTGCCGGCTCGAAGTTGAAATATTCCGTTCCTTGGAGCCGCATTTCTCTGCGGCTCTCGGACACCTTGGCAGCCTTGGTTCTGCCTCGATACGTGTCTTGGGGTGATTCTATGAGCATGCTGTATTCCCCATCGCCTGCTGGATCTCTGTGAACCTTTAAATTGCAAAGGGGGAGAGAGAAGCCGAGAGAACTCTTCAAAGCAGCCAGCTTGACCTTGTAACTAGAATGTTTGCATTGTTTTCTCTCCCGATTCTGACAACATTTTGTTGGTTAGAGGACTTTTGCTCTCCAGTCTCTTCGGCTTTCAGCGGAGAAGGGACTGTGAGCTGCCTCAGCGGCTTCTGTTCCTTTTTGGGCTGTTTTTGGCTCGCTTTTCATCCCAGACCAGCTCCCAGTTCCGGCCCTGCTCGGCGGGACCCTCCAAGGGGGATCGTCGGACCCTGCCTGGCCCGGCCCAGCTCAGGACTGCAGGTTTTACCTACAGAAAGCACTCTAAAATCCATAGTCCTCTTTTAGGGGACAGGGGAGGGGGTTTCAATATCCCATTTTGCCCTGTGACAGCGGGGGACTCTGTTTGTTAAATAAATAGGGTTTTTTTTTTTTTTTTTCGAGAAATCATTTTCCCGAACCCGTGGGGGAGGTGCTGCCGGGGCCTGCTTGCCTGGCAGGCAGGAGAGATAGAGAGACGCCCCTTTGGGTGTGTTTCCTCCTGGATTTGTGTCCAAACCCGCACAATACGTAACGAAGAAAACCTTACACACGGACATATTTATATAAAGACTGCTTCGAGGCTGTTTTGGGAACGGAGCTGGTGAAAGCACCTGGAATTCCCGGTGTAGGCACGGGGCATCGCTCCCTGCCGGCTGAGCTGGCACAAGCTGCCCGTGGGTTTGCCCGGGACAGTTGGGGTGTCCTTGCAGGAACAGCTCTGCTTTCACCCCATAACCGAGCTGCAATCCTGCCCAAAGGCAAATTCCCGCTGCTGCCATTCCCTCAGGGAACAAAGCCGCCCTTCCCAGCCTTTTTCCAGCCTTTGGCTCATGCAGGACCAGCCGCGGCCCGCCAGGAAAAGCAGGACGGGGGAGTTTGCTCCTGTTGGATGGGCCCTCATTGAGATCCCTGGGATCTCCAAGGGTTTGTCCAGTCCGGAAAACACCGGGAGAGATTCAGGTCACCCTGAGAGGAACTTCGGGTGCTCAGATCCACGGATTCTGCAAGGCAGACGGTGGGGACACAGGGCACAGTGAGGAATTTGGGAATCTCTGCTCAGGAAGAGGCAGCAAAACAAAACATTCCTCATCTGGAGGTAGCTTTGGGATAAATAAATCCAGCAGCTCTCCTGCCAGGCTAAATTCTCTTCCAGGTGCCAGCTGCTGATGGATTTTAGGGGCTGTTTCCAGCCATCCTCTGGTTCCTGCCCCAAAAACCACTTTGGCCTCTCTTTCCTGATGGGAAAGAGGCACAGGCAGGCCCTGGAAGTGTGGGTGGGGATGTGGGGATGGGGAATCTGAGGAAGGGGATGTGGGGAGAGGAATGGGATGTGCTCCCGGTATCCCCGAGTGACCCTGGATGTGCTGCCGGGTTGGGTTTTCCTGCAGGTTGGGCTCACATGGAGGGACAGCCGTGGAAACGATTTTCCTTCCCATCTGCAGCCCCAGTTTGTGCGGGGCCACAGCAAAAACTCTCCACGGTTTTCCAGAGCCTGTAGGGAGCAGCGCTTGGTGCAGCGATCCCACAAATCGCCAGTTCTCTGCTCATCGGGAACATTTCCTGGCTGGACTTGGAATTTTTTTTCCAAGTGGCTGGTGAGGCTGGAAAAATCCTCTTTGAACAAATCCTGTTGCCCCAGTGAGCTCCGAACCCCCCAAATCTGTTTCCTCAGGGCCACCGATGCTTAATGAACCCTTTTATGCTGCTGGGTGGGGAATTTTGGGGGCAGGAGCCTGGCAGAGGAATTCCAGCGCTTTGTTAAAGCTTTAGTAACCTTTGAGCTGCGTGGAAGAGCGGCCTGGAGCGGGAGGAGCGGGCAGGGATGGGCGCTGCCAGCTGGGCGTGGGCACCACCAGCCAGCGCTTGACCTTTTCCTGCTCCTCCATCCCTCTGGGAACACAACCGGCTGGAGACGGAGCTGGGGCCTCAGGGAAAACTGAAACCGTGGCAGCCGGGGTGGCTCTGGGAGATCTGCGGGGCTGGGAGGTCGGGATTTCACCTCCTCTCCTTTTCCTTGTCAATAATTCCTTGTCCTGGGTGGGTTTTGCCCCGGGAAGGGGATGTTGGGACGTTGGCGGGGACTTCGTGACCCTTTTTTCTGCCGAGCGGGCATTGAAAGGAGCTGGGGTTGGGGCTGGGAGCTGAACAAGGGGCTGTTGTTCCCGGGCCGTTCCCAGCACAAGAATGAAGTTCAAACAAACAACAGGAGACTGTTCCCGGTGCTTTTCCAGAGGAACTACTCGGCCCGGGATGGTGCAGGGCTGGAAATCTCTAAGAGTTCCAAAGCAGCCCCAAAAGGTGCCGGGGAAAACCTCGAGGGCTCAAGCACGGAAGTGCCACTGCTGCCTTAAAACATCTCACACCTGCTGGGGGTTGGAATTTTACAGTCGGAGAATCCTGGAATGGTTTGGGTTGGAAGGGACCTTGAAGTTGGGGTCCTGCTCCATCATCCCAGGGGATCCTGCTGGGTCTCACTTCATCATTCCAGGGTTCTTGCTCCATCATCCATGGGGATTCTGCCGTTTCATCCCAAGGGGATCCTGATCCATCATTCCAGGGGGTCCTGCTGGATCCTGCTCCATCCTCCCAGGGGTCCTGATCCATCATTCCAGGGGGTCCTGCTGGGTTCTTCTCCATCATCCATGGGGATTCTGCTGTTTCATCCCAAGGGGATCCTGCTCCATCATCCCAAGGGATTCCTGCTGGGTCCTGCTCCATCATCCCAGGGGATCCTGCTGGGTCCTGCTCCATCATCCCGAGGGGATTCTGCTCCATCATCTCAGGGGATCCTGCTGGGTCCTGCTCCATCATCCCAGGGGGATTCTGCTCCATCATCTCAGGGGATCCTGCTGGGTCCTGCATCATCATTCAGGGGTTCTTGCTCCATCATCCCAAAGAGATTCTGCTGGGCCCTGCTCCATCATTCCAGGATTCCTGCTCCACTATCCCAAGGGGATTCTGATGGGCTCCTGTGCTGTCATCCCAGAGGTCCTGCTGGGGTCCTGCTGGGTTCCTGCTCCTTCATCCCAAGAGGATCCTGCTGGGTTCCTGCTCCATCATCCATGGGGATCCTGCTCCTTCATCCCAAGAGGATCCTGCGGGGGTCCTGCTCCATCATTCCAGAGGTCCTGCTTGGGTCCGGTTCCATCATCCCAGGGGATCCTGCTGGGATTATGCTCCATCATCCCAGGGGATCCTGCTCCATCACCCCAAGGAGATTCTGCTGGGGTCCTGCTCCATCATCCCAAGGGGATCCTTCTTGGGTCTGGTTCCACCATCCCAAGGGGATCCTGCTCCATCACCCCAAGGAGATTCTGCTGGGTTCCTGCTCCATCATCCATGGGGATCCTGCTCCTTCATCCCAAGAGGATCCTGCGGGGGTCCTGCTCCATCATCCCAGGGGTTCCTGCTGGGATTATGCTCCATCTTCCCAGGGGATCCTGCTCCATCATCCCAAGGGGATCCAGCTGGGGTTCTGCTCCATCATCCCAGGGTTCCTAAAATGCTCCTTTTTCCAGGTATTTTTTGGAGTTTAGGCACAGGGATGGGAATTTCCGCTCCTTTCTGTGGGGTGGCTCCCAGCAAATATCATTATCCGTTTGTTTATTGAATTAAAGGAGGTCGGAATGCTCTCCTGGCCCTCCTGCCATTCCTGCAGGATAATGGGAACACATTTGGAGCAGTAATTTATCTGAGCAGGAAACCTTAATGCACTGGGATGTGGCACTTGGTGTCCAGGAGTGTCCAGTCCATTAAGCTGGAACTCAATTAGCCAAGAAAATGGAGCCTAATGAGGATCTGGGGCTGCAGGGAGCACTGGGAGGAAATCATCCTCGTTCCCAGAATCTCAGGGCTCTGTCCGGTTTTCCAGGATCTGGGAGAACCTGCTGTGACACAGGAAGGGGGATGGTTTGAAACCAAAGGAGGTTTGGTTTAAACTGGGTGGAAGGAGAGATTTTTTATGATTTCACTGGCACAGGTTCCCAGAGAAGCCGAGAGCTTCCCGATATCCCATCCATCCCTGCCCTCTGGCCCTGGGAGCCATTCCCTGTGTCCTGTCCCTCCAGCCCTGGTCCCAAATCCCTCTCCAGCTTTCCTGGAGCCCCTTTAGGTAAAATCCCCAATCCTGGAGCACAGTGGGGGCAGACTCCAGCTCCACACACAGCCTGTCCTGCTGGAACCATTCCCAAATCCCTCCAGCCCAGGCTTTCACCAGGCTTTTTCCTGCTTTTCCCTGTCCAGATCCTGTTTAACCCCCTCAGTTCATCCACATTTTTTTTCACCACTGTTTTGATGCTTCTGGCAGCTCCACGGTGCTCCTGTGGCCCAGTTATCCAAAAAACCTTCCCAATAAAATCCAAGTGAGCTCCAGAGGAGTCCATTCCTTGCACCCAATTTGCTGCCTCCTGTCAGAGTTCCTGCAGGGTTCCATTGGATTTGAAATGGGAAAGAATTTGGAGAACAATGGCAATTTGTGCCTTTGGAAAGAAATAGGTTTGGCTTTAGAGGTATTATTCCCAGGGAATAAAGAGAATCCTGGAATGGGTTGGGTTGGGAGGGACCTTAAAGCTCATCCCATGGCAGGGACACCTCCCACTGTCCCATCCAGCCTGGCCTTGGGCACTGCCAGGGATCCAGGGGCAGCCACAGCTGCTCTGGGAATTCCATTCCAGGGAACAATTCCTTCCCAATATCCCATCTAATCCAAACTCCTTCTCCCATCCCTGCGTGCCCTTGCATGTGAAATAAATCCGGGAATGGTTTTAGAAGGAGAAAAGTCTCGGTGAGGAGGTGAAGGGGAAGCTGAGGAGCTGTCAGAGCCCTCCTCCTCCTCCTGTATCCTTGCCCAGGGGCTGGAGCAGGGATAGAGAGCCTGGAACTGGGAGCTGTGACCCCCCCAGCAGTGAAAGGTGTCAGAAAGGGGAATATTCCCAGCCTCTCCCGCTGATTTCCACTTTGGATCCATCACGAAACCTCCCCAGGAGCGTGAGCGTGACCTGGTCACCCCCAAGCTTTGGGAATCATGTACCTCGTACTGCTGGATTTAGGAATTGTTTGTGGCAGGAAACCTTCTATCCACTCATCCCACACCCCCTGGCAGAGGGGAGATCCTCCCAGTGGAGTTTTCTCCATGGATATTCCCTTTTTTCCCTCAGAAATGCTGCTGGTTTCGAGCAATCACCCCCCACGCCGGTGTTTTGCAAGTCAGACCCCATAAAACGTTTTTGTGGGTGGCGCTGCCCCATCCCTGCTTTTCCTGCCACCACGGCTCTTCCTTTTGGGACAATTGCATCCCAGGGAGGGCATCCTTGCCTTTAATCTCCAGGGCTTCCCACTGGAAACCGTCTCCACTGCAGGGAGACAAAGAGACCAATTCTGCAAATTGGCTGAAAGGGCTCTTTGTTCTCCCTCTGGCTGGGGCTGCGGCGCCATTTCCAGCCCACTTCGAGTCTCCCTTCTATTTTTTTCCCCTTGGAATTCGGTCATTCCAGTCACTTCCAGCTCCTTGCAGGAACTCTTCTGAGCGGGGAAAGTTTTAAAGCAGATTTTCACGCCGGAGCCGTCCGGTCCTTGGCTGCGGCGAGCCCCGGCCCAGCCGTGCCGATTTTTCATCCTCGTGGATTCCTGGGAGGGATGCAGGACACGGAATGAATTCCAGAGGTGTCAGGCTCCGAAGGGGTGTCTGTGACCGGGCTTTGCTGCTCTCCCCTCTCTCTTCTGGTCCCTCAGCAGTGGCCGGTGAGGGACTCGCAGGGGGATGCTGAGGTCAGGATTAAAACCCATCAATAATTTTTGCCGTTTCCTCCTTTTCCTTTGTTTTCCTCGGAATTAGGTCTCGTAAGGAGAGGAATTGATTCCTGCTAAGCCCCGGGTATCCTGCTGCACAACATTCTGATGGATTTACGGTGAATTCTGTGCCAAAATCCTGGGAAAGGAGCTTGGGGGGTGAGCTGAGCTCCCAAAGAGCTGGGGAGGCATCGCTCAGCAGCGATGGCACCTGGGGATGGTGCCAGGAGCTCTTCCAGGCCAACACTTCCAATCCTTCCAGCAATGATCCGGAGGAAAATCACTGCTGAAAACACCGGGATTGGCAGAGCAATCAACAGCGGCGAAGACGTCGCAGTCAGGGCAACCTGATCCCCTAAATAATTCAGATGAATTCAAACGAGGTGGAATTGGAATCAAAATAAACTCAAGGTCACTTGTTGAGGAGAAAACAAATGAGGGGCAGGCCTGGGAAACACAAAATTATTTGTGGGAGCAGCTTCCAGCAGGGGAATGAGTCTGGGATGGGAGAACTGAGCAGGAGCCCCACAGAAAATGGGGCTGAACATGAAACGTGAAACGTGAAACATGAAACGTGAAATATGAAACGTGAAACGTGAAACATGAAACATGAAATATGAAATATGAAATGTGAAACACGAAACATGAAACATGAAATATGAAATATGGAATATGAGATCTGAAACATGAAACATGAAAAATGAAACATGAAATACAAAACATGAAACATGAAACATGAAACATGAAACGTGAGATATGAAATATGAAATATGAAATATGAAATATGAAA
>VWPU01000189.1:3976-23195 GCA_013398955.1 Callaeas wilsoni | reverse complement strand
ATATGAAACATGAAACATGAAATATGAAACATGAAACGTGAAATATGAAACATGAAATATTAAATACAAAACATGAAACATGAAATATGAAACATTAAATATGAAATATGAAACATTAAATATGAAATATGAAACATGAAACATGAAATATGAAACATGAAATATGAAATGTGAAATGTGAAATATGAAACATGTATTATGAAATATGAAACATGTAATATGAAATATGAAACATGTAATATGAAATATGAAACGTGAAACATGAAGTATGAAACATGAAATATGAGATATGAAACGTGAAACATGAAATATTAAATATGAAATATGAAACGTGAAATATGAAATATGAAATATGTAATATGAAATGTGAAACATGAAACATGAAATACGACGTATGAAATATGAAATATGAAACATGAAATGGGGAATTCATGGGTGGGAGCTGTGAACTGACTTTGCCCGGATCGGGGGCTGGCAGAAAGTCCTCGAATTTGGCGCTGGCATTTCGCGAAGGTTGTTGAACATCTGAGGGGCAGTGGGAGCCCTTCCAAGGCTGTCGGGAGCGGCAGAGCTGCCTCCTGTGCTCCCTGGTTTTAGCTCATCCCGGGAAGATCAAGGGATCAATCAATTATTCCACCAAAAAACCACACCGGGGGAAAATTCCGAGGTCTAAAGGGCTCTTTAATCGTGCAGGGACGGATGGAACGCGGCCCCATGGAAATGAGGGAGGCGGCCCTATCCTGGGGCCCCGCGGGGCTGAGTTTTATCCCAGGCTCCCTGGTTTTATCCGAGGCTTTGATTCAGGAATGTTCCAGGGGGAAGAGGCAAACCCTGGTTTTAACGGGGCCAAAATGGGGGAGTGGGATGGACTAAAACCAAAAAGGGAACCTTGTCCCTGTGTCCTGTTGGATTTGGGTCCCGGCCAGGCTGCTGGACTCGGTTCAGCTCCACGATCACACCTTGATGAACGCAGGGAAATTAAACCTCAGCTGGCTGCTCATGAAATGTTCCTGCTGCTGGCCGTGCTTCACGGCAGGGAAAAATCGGAGACTCCAGGCTGGTTTGGCATCAGGACTCTCCGTAAAATCTGTGGAATCCTCAGGGTTTCATATTTAAAGGAAATGTGGGATTAGAGGGAAAACGGGCTCCGAGGAAGTTTGGGGACAGGAGTTTTCCACAGGTGTGTGAGGGCTGTGCTCAGGAATTCCAGGAGAGTCCGTGGGCTGGGGAAGAAACCTGGAATTGGGATTTTGGGGTTTGAGTCTGGTCTGCACCTCTGGGTGCCCTCGGAGGTGGTTCTTGGCCCACGTCCCCCTGCTCCAGGCTGGGAGCACCGGCAGGGCCTGGATTGTGCTGCTCCCAGCGGAAGGGCCCTGGGCAGATCCTGGGGAATCCCACCTTGGGAAGACTCTGCAGCTTTCCTTGGATCTCCACCCTCCCTGCGCCCAGGGTCACAGGAGCTCCATGTCCGTGGGGAGTGCCCGGAGCTGGGATGGGGCTGGGAGGGGCACTGGGACCAGTCGGAGTGCCGCTCACCCAACAGCAGCCTGCAGGACTCCAGACATCCCGGACAACGTCTGGAAAATCCTGTGTCCTTTCCAGAGGTTCCCAAGGGTGGCAGGGACCCAGCTCCCAGGAGCTCCCGGTGGGATTTAGTCCTTGAGCAAATCATGGAAGCAGAGAATTTCAGGTTGGAAAAACCCTCGGAGATCCTGGATCCAACCCTTCCCAGCACTGCCAAGGCCACCACTGAATGTCCCCCGGTGCCACCTCCAGGTGGATTTTAAGTCCCCGCAGGGAGAGGATCCACCCTGCTGAGCCCTGGCTTCTCCTCTCCTGCCCCAGGAGTTCTTTCCTCTCCTTCTGGGAGTCAGGGATGAGGAGCTGGGAATGGGGCCTGTCCAGGGGTACAGCCCTTTCCCTGAGGAGGGAATGGAGGCGCCTGAGGCGAGGAGCAGGGATGGACAGATGTCACACGCGGGGGTGGGAACTGTCCCTGCTCTGCTGGGTTTGACAAAGCTCAGCTTTGTTACACCAAACCCAAACCCCCTCCTGAGCTGCTCCGTGGGGCCCGAGCAGCCCCAAGGACAACCAGGACCCCACGGGGAGGGTTTGACACCTCAATCAGAGGGGCTGTGCCCTCCCCAGCCCCAAACCCCCCCCCGGGCTCGGACCTGAGCACGGATTTGAAATCCAGCCCCAAGCAGGGGAAGAGCCCCTCTAAAACTCAGCCTCACCCCGAAATCTGGGGCGCTGAGAGGGCTCAGCGGCGCGGCTGAGTGGAAACATCAGGGCTGACACCTCAATCAGAGGGGCTGTGCCCTCCCCAGCCCCAAACCCCCCCCCGGGCTCGGACCTGAGCACGGATTTGAAATCCAGCCCCAAGCAGGGGAAGAGCCCTGGATCCAACCCTTCCCACCCCGAAATCTGGGGCGCTGAGAGGGCTCAGCGGCGCGGCTGAGTGGAAACATCAGGGCTGACACCTCAATCAGAGGGGCTGTGCCCTCCCCAGCCCCAAACGCGCCCCCCGGGCTCGGACCTGAGCACGGATTTGAAATCCAGCCCCAAGCAGGGGGAGAGCCCCTCTAAAACTCAGCCCCACCCCGAAATGTGGGGCGCGGCTGAGTGGAAACATCAGGGCCGGCGCTGCGTTCGCTCCGCGGTGTTTGCACAGCTACCCACAGAGTGCCCCACGGATCACCAAACACTCCGTAAACCCCGGAGAGGGAGGCCTGCATCCAGGGAAAGAGCAGTCTCCTGGCAGCTGGCTGGGAAAAGAGGTGTGAAAGGGGGAAAAAAAAAGAACTCAAATAAAAATGGTAAAAATGGCGCTGGAGGAGGCTGGAATAGCAACACATTCCAGCCCCGTCCTCCCTCGGCTCCTGGGAAACGTGGAGGAGACTCAGGGAGAATCCAAACCCTGGAAACTCACCAGGAAGGGCTGGGAATACTGGAAATTTCTCCCAATTCTACTGATTTCTGCAGGAATAAACCCATTATTTGGAGTAAGGCAGCCTGACATTCACTAGCCATAAAAATCCCTGGAGAAACTTCACCCCCCTCATCCTTCCAGGGTGGAAGCAGCAGAGCCGAGGATCTCCTGCCTCCAGAGAAATCCCTGGGATTTCAACTTGCACCAGGAGCGGGCTGGAAACTCAGCCCATCTTCTAATTCCATAAATTGGAACCCTTTGGAAGCAGAGCCGAGGTTGGGGCTGGCAGCGCTTGGATGTTGTCACCTCCGAAGGCTCCTCCAGCTCGAGGAGTTGGGTTCTTAAACAGAATCCTCGTTTTTTCGGGAACCCAGGCAAGGCTGAAAGCTTCGTGTAAGCCCTGAGTGAGAGCCGGGCACTGCCTGGACACCCTACAGGTGACAGGTGGGGTGGCACTGCAGGTGTAGGGGACCCGGGTGATGCAGAGACAGCCACGGGGTTTGGGATCAGACAGACACAGGGGTTTGGGATCACAGAGGTACAGGGGTTTGGGATCAGAGAGGTACAGAGGTTTCGGATCACACAGGTACAGGGGTTTGGGATCACAGAGGTACAGGGGTTTGGGATCACACAGCGCAGGAGTTTGGGATCAGACAGACACAGGGGTTTGGGATCACACAGGTACAGGGGTTTGGGAGCGGACACAGGCACAGGAGGTTTGGGATCAGACAGGCACAAGGGTTTAGGATCACACATGTACAGGGGGTTTGGGATCACACAGTTACAGGGGGTTTGGGATGACACAGACACAGGGGTTTGGGATCACACAGGTACAGGGGTTTGGGATCACACAGAGCAGGGGTTTGGGATCAGACAGGCACAGGGAGTTGGGATCACAGAGGTACAGGAGGTTTAGGATCAGACAGACACAGGAGTTTGGGATCACACAGGTACAGGAGGTTTAGGATCAGACAGACACAGGAGTTTGGGATCAGACAGACACAGGGGCTTGGGATCACACATGTACAGGAGGTTTGGGATCAGATAGACACAGGGGTTTGGGATCACACAGGTACAGGAGACTTAGGATCAGACAGGCACAGGGAGTTTAGGATCAGGGGGCAGGGGAGGGACCTTTTCCTGGTGGTTGTCCCCAAACTGTTCCCTCCCCACCCTTCAGCCCTCTCCTCCCCTTCCTGGCAGCTGATTATCTTCAGATATGCAAAATCATGCAAATGAGGCTATAAAGATGGTAATTATGCTGAAGGAATTAGCTGCTCATTAACGTCAGCTTCCTGCTCAATAATTTTCCTGACCGTCCCTCCTTTGGCGGCGAGAGGGAAGGACACGTCCCAGTCCCGATATTCCCGGGGTTCCCACAGATTTCCTAAGGATTCCCTTTCCCAGCCGCCGCGGTGCTGCAGACCGACAGGAGTGACACATCTCGGGTCACTCGGGTCCCTCCGAGCGCCGTGGCAATGTCCCCAGCGGGCAGGACACGTCCGCGAGTGGCACCCGCTCCGTCTGTCACTGCACGCCTTGGATCGAACTGCCGCGATTCCCCAGTGGAATAAGGCTGATGAAGAGCTCGGAAATCCTCAGGAAAAGAGGAACTGAAAGCCCCGGGAGGCGTCAGTGGTCAGAGGAGATCGGGAAATGCCTCGTGAGGAGTCGTTTGTGACAGCCGGGACACAGCCGAGCCACTTAGCGCTGACAGTCGCTGCCACTCCTTGTTCCTACCCACAGACATGCCCGGACCGATATCCCAAACCATTCCTCACGCTGGCAACTTCCAGCTCTTTCCGCTGCCTGGAAACTGCCGGTGTTGGAAGAATTAGATTCCACCCGAGGCGTTGACACCAATGCCGGGAGCTGGGAGCGGGCTCTGCGGGTGCCCTGCCATCCCTGGGGACACGGGGCCCATCTGCCATCCTGCTGGGATCCGATGGTGGCATCAGAGCTGGCTGCACTTCCAGGCCCAGCGAATCTCACCGAGGGATGGGGTGGGAACGCCACAGCTCCTCCGGCACCTCTCAAAGGGACTTTTAGGCTGATGCCCCCGAGGAGCCCCAGAGGAATCAGGGAAGGAGCTAAATCCAGGCTGGGAAGGGAAGGTGGAGCAGGAGAGGGTGGGTGGCTTCTCCAGCACATCCCTGTCCCCTGTCCCAGACGGGACAAGGGGAACGTGAGGGCTGGGGGGGAGCAGGACAAACGAATCCCTCTCCCCTCCCTCGGTGCCGCCCCAGCCTTTGGGGTTTGCAGCTCCGAGGGGTTTCTGTGCAGTCATTTCCCCTCGAGGGGCTTCCTTCCATGCACTTCCCACTTCCCCACTGGAATTCCCGCAGCCAGGAGCTCCACGGAGAAGGAAGAGCTCCTCCCTTGGTCTCCTTTGAACCTGGCTCCTGCTGACATCGTTCGCATCCCCTAAATCCCGCTCTGGAGGAGATGCCACAGGACAAATCCCCATTTCCAGCTGTTTTCCCTGCAGGGGTGAGGAGATGCCCCTGGAGAGGGCTGGCAGAGCTGCACGTGGCTCTTCCTCATCCCATTTGGATTTTATCTCCGTTTTATTTGGACAGGCAGGACCGCAGAGCCAGAACCTGGCCAAATCCTTAAATTTGGGATGTTCGTTTTCCAGAGCTGGCTCTGTTCCCTGCTCCAGGTCAGTGAAGCCGTGTCTGGGGCACAGCAGAGGAGGAGAAAGGAGCATCCCGAGGTGGGAACCATCCCTGCCTTGGGCTTTGGAGCTGCCACTGTCCCACCGTGGGACTCGGAGCATGGAAAAGCTGCTCCCTGAGCCAGGCATGAGCTGCCAGAAGAATCTGGGAGCTGGGAAAAGGAAAAGAGCCCTGGAAGAACAAATTTCCCAGGAAAAGTGTGGGGTTTGTTGTAGGAGAGCTGCAGCAGCAGCAGCTCCTTGTGCTCTGTAATTACCAGCAGGGGAACAGAGCTGAGACTGGGAGGTGCTTTCATCCAGCAGGAAAAAACCTGGAGAATCCAGCGGCTGGAGGCTGGAATTAGCAAAAACTGAAATGTAGGATGCAGATAAGGCTGGAGATAATTAGCAGCCTCCCTAATGAGCGCTGCTCAGCCCCTGCAGGAGGGCCCAGGTTGGGGTTCTGCCTCTTGTCCTGGCACGGGGCAGGGCTGGTCCCCAATCCCTGAGAGCTGAGCTGGGATTTGCCCGGATATGGGAGGACACAGGAAAGGCCTGACCGGAGTATTTCCACCACAGACTCCAAACTCCCAGTTCAGCATCACAGGAGGAGCCACATGGGCTCAAAGCCTTTTAAAATCAGGGAATCGCAGAAGATCCTGAGCTGGGAGGGACCCCCAGGGATCATCGGGTACTCAACACCCCAACAATCCCCCCAGTGCCCCACAGCGATGTCCCAGCGCGCCTGGAGCTCTGGGGCTGTGACCCGGGGCTGTCCTGCTCCCAGCAGGTCCCAGTTACCCCGGCCCTGGGATGGAGGGGACACCAAGGCTGGGAGTGCCCCAGCCCTGGCACAGAGGGGACATTAAAGCTGGGATTGCCCCAGTCCTGGGATGGAGGGGACACCCAGGCTGGGAGTGCCCCAGCCCTGGGACAGAGGGGACACCAAGGCTGGGAGTGCCCCAGCCCTGGGACAGAGGGGACACCAAGGCTGGGAGTGCCCCAGTCCTGGGATGGAGGGGACACCCAGGCTGGGAGTGCCCCAGCCCTGGGACAGAGGGGACACCAAAGCTGGGAGTGCCCCAGCCCTGGCACAGAGGGGACACCAAGGATGGGAGTGCCCCAGTGCTGGGACAGAGGGGACACCAAAGCTGGGAGTGCCCCAGCCCTGGCACAGAGGGGACATCAAAGCTAGGAGTGCCCCAGCCCTGGCACAGAGGGGACACCAAGGATGGGAGTGCCCCAGCCCTGGCACAGAGGGGACACCAAGGCTGGGAGTGCCCCAGTCCATGGCACAGAGGGAACACCCAGGCTGGGAGTGCCCCAGCGCTGGCACCCTGGTGGCTGTGCCGAACTGGCCGTGCTGGTGCCGGGGCTGCCCCGTGGGCTGGGGTGCCCTGGGCTGGGGGTCCCACTGCTCTTGTGGGGGTTCGGTGCCAATTCCGGTGATTTGCCCCCAGCTCCTGCCTTGCAGAGACGGCAGATCTGGGTGAAAATCCCTTTGGATCTGCACGGGCTCCTCATGCCCCATTGGTTCCATGGACCGCAGCGGGCCACGGTTGGCTCCTTCCCCGAACCCAACACCGCTTTGGGCCTGGCTCCGTGTGCTGCTGGCCTGGGGACACCGGGGACGTTTCCTTGGCGTTTCCTTGGCTCCCGTGCGAGCGTGGCTGGCTGCTCGTATTCCTCAATAAATCCTGGCAGAGCTGCGGCTCCTCGCCGCCTCCCAGTCGGGGCGAGAACGAGCGGTGCTCGACTCCGACACAGAAGTTTATGGAAGCAGCCAGGAAATGCGGGGAGACCTCCAAGAAGAAGGAAGGCAGAGCTGCTGGCTGCTCGTGAGGAGGAAATGGGTTATTTTTAGCTCCCCAAGAAGGTGCAAGGTGGAAAAAAAAAAAACAGCAGAAGCACAAAGAAAATCCAGGGGCCAATCCTGGAAGCCAAAAAGCGATGAAAAAAAAAATGATGCCAAAAAAAGAGAGGTGATTTTCTGCAGGGTAATTCCTACAGGGATGGGGAGGAGGGGACCAGGTGTGAGGGGGCTCTGGGTCAGAGTTTCCTTGGATCAGGGAAGGTCCTGAAAATCTGGGCAGAGCTGAGGCCCCATCGGGCTGGAGCAGGAGCAGGGCTGGGGTTGCAGCCAGCAGAGAGCTCAGCTCCTGAGCAGGGAAAGCTCTTCCAGGCCTTGGGAGCAGAATTCCAGCTGCCAATCCTGCAATCCTGGCAGGGAAGGAATCCCACAGTGGATGAGCTGCTGCAGGAGCAGAATTCCAGCTGCCAATCCTGCAATCCTGGCAGGGAAGGAATCCCACAGTGGATGAGCTGCTGCAGGAGCAGAATTCCAGCTGCCAATCCTGCAATCCTGGCAGGGAAGGAATCCCACAGTGGATGAGCTGCTGCAGGAGCAGAATTCCAGCTGCCAATCCTGCAATCCTGGCAGGGAAGGAATCCCACAGTGGATGAGCTGCCGTGGGAGCAGAGCTGCAGTGCTGGGAGAGAGGACAAACCCTGAGCTCCGCAGGGAAACTCGGAGAGAGCTGTGGGATCCCTGTGAGGGATCCTCAGACCCTCAGCCCGGGGACTCCCAGTCCTGCAGCCTCACTGGTGTGGGACAGGGCAGGGCAGGGAGGTGTCACCTGGGATCAGGACTGGTGATCCTGGGATCAGGATTTTGTGGAGTGGGACGAGGATTTTGCAGTGTGAGGTCAGGATTTGGTGTTCCTGTGGATTCACCCAAGCAGCTGGAGCTGCTGGAATGCTGATCCCAGCACATCCCTCTGGAAGGCTCTGGAAGGTCAGCGGCTTCCAGGGATGCTCTGGGAAGTTCAGCGGCTTCCAGGGATGTTCTGAGAAGCGCAGCAGCTTTCAGGGATGCTCTTGGAAGTTCAGCAGCTTCCAGGGATGCTCTGGGAAGCGCAGCAGCTTCCAGGGATGCTCTGGGAAATTCAGCAGTTTCCAGGGATACTCTTGGAAGTTCAGCAGTTTCCAGGGATGCTCTGGAAAGTTCAGCAGCTTCCAGGGATAATATTTGGAGTCTTGCAGGAGGGGTTGGAAGACGCTTCTGTAGCGGAAACCTCAATACCTCCAGCAGCTGAAAAATCAGGGAACAGGCTCATCCTGTCCCCCCACGGAGGTGGCACTTGTCCCTCTGTCCCGGGCTCGGCAGGCGCTGGAAAACCAGGCTTCCATGAGATATCTGGGATAAATCCCCTTCCCAGGGATGCCTGTCCACCTGGGACTGGGGGGTCCTGCAGCCCAAGGGGTCCCGTTCAGTCCTTTTTCATCTCCATTCTATTTCCCGGCTGTGGAAATCAGTTTTCCAAGATCAGTGTCCAGTTTTGAAGGACAAAACTGTGGATTACGAAACATCTGAGGCTGATCCCAGAGGGAACAGGGCACAGAGATCCCGCTGGGATGGAGGAACCCGTAAAGATTCATTCTCCTCTTTCCTTTTAACGATGTGGGATGAGGAATTGAAATTCAGCAGCGGCTGTGCCCCTTTGGCCTCTTCCCCGTGCTCCGGAGGAGAGCGGCGATTATCCCGAGCCTCCTTCCCAAGGACAGAGCTAGAATGGAGCAGGACAGGATCCTTCTGTCAGCTGAGCTCCTGCTCCCCACATCAAACCCGAGGGATAATTGAGGCGAAGGGATAATTGAGGATAATGGAATTTATAAAGGACTTGGAGATCTTTGCGGGAAACATGGATGGGATTGACCCCGGTGACATCCCAACCCTCGTGCCTTTTCCATCCCAATCCTGGTGACATCCCAGCCCTTGTGCCTTTTCCATCCCAGCCCTCATGCCTTTTCCATCCCAACCCTCATGCCTTTTCCATCCCAGCCCTCGTGCTTTATTCATTCCAGCCCTGGAGCCTTTTCCATCCCAGCCCTGGAGCCTTTTCCATCCCAGTTCTGGAGCCTTCTCCATCCCAACCCTGGTGCCTTTTCTATCCCAACCCTCGTGCCTTTTCCATCCCAGTCCTGGAGCCTTTTCCATCCCAATCCTGGTGCCTTTTCCATCCCAATCCTGGTGCCTTCTCCATCCCAGTCCTGGTGCCTTTTCCATCCCAGTCCTGGAGCCTTTTCCATCCCAATCCTGGTGCCTTTTCCATCCCAATCCTGGTGCCTTTTCCATCCCAGCCCTGCCGCCTTTTCCATCCCAGCCCTGCCCAAAGTTCATCCTGCAGCACTTTTGTTCAATGCCCGGCACAAAGTGGGGTTGTGGGCTGATCTTTTGGGGTTTAATTTTGCAAATAACCTAAAACTCCTCCGTTTTCCTGCTCAGAAAGCTCAGAAACCTAAAATTGGGCCCAAGGGAAGAGGGGAAGCTCTGTCCTGTCCTGCTCTGGGTTCGATCTTCCCAGCTGCTCCCCCCAGCCTGGGACCAGAACCATTCATCGGCACTGGCTGGGTCCCAGATTTTATCCTCCATTGGTAAATCTGACAGTTTGAGCTCCTTTTTCAGCCCGAATCCAAACCCAAACAGTCCAGATGCAAAACTTCTCTGAGGAAAAGAAACTTCCTAAAAATGTTGCTGTGGCAGAGCAGAAATTTTACCTTGTACCTGGCCAGTCCAGCCTAAAACCTGAAGTCTCAGTCTTAAAAGTAATGGGATTTAGTTTAGGACAGCAAAGGTTGGAGTAATTTTAAAATACTGTTTTGGGAGGGGAATAAAAAGGGGAAAATAATAATTTTTCTGCTTTTCTGGGTGAAAATCCCTTTGGATGGGTCTTTTTTCATGGAGATTTCCAGATGATGACAATGTCCTCCTCTCTCTGGGGCTTTAGGGTTGGGGTTGCAGGGGCACCAAAGGGATAATTCCAAATCCAGCAGAATTTTCCCACATCCTGGGGTTATTTCAGGCTGTTAGGCCCCGTTCCCTCGGGGCTGGAATCAACCCTCAATCAATCAATTTCCATCCCAGTGTGGAATCACACCCAGGAGCATCCCAGGCCATTCCCAGGAGAAGGAGACATTTATGGGGGCCACAGAATCCCTTCCCAGGGAGAACCCAGCCTGAATTTGGTGCTGGAGCAGCTCCAGGCTGGATCGGGAGGAGGCAACACCCCAGTGCCCCCAGCTTTGTTGGCTCCCTGTGGATGATTTCCTTTTAATTAAGAGACCCAAGCAGTTTGAGTTCACATTTCCCACTCCTTGCAGCCACCCTCGTTCCTCATTTATTTCATCGGGATCTTCCCATCGGCCTCGTTCCCACATGGGAAGGGGAGGCTGCAGTTCAAGGGGGTGATTTTAGGGTTAAGGGAATGGAACTGGGACCTGGCACAGGTCCCTGCTCAGCTGCTCTGGCTCCGGGGACACCTGAGCTGCTGGGAAAATGAGGAGCCGGCTCGGAGAGGCCAAGCCAGCTCCTTCTCCAGGTGTCCCCTGTCCCAGCTCCTTCTCCAGGTGTCCCCTGTCCCCAGCTCCTTCTCCACCTGTCCCCTGTCCCCGCCCCTGCACCGTGGTTCCTCTTCTCTGCNGTCCCCAGCTCCTTCTCCAGGTATCTTCTGTCCCCAGCTCCTTCTCCAGGTGTCTCCTGTCACCAACACCTTCTCCAGGTGTCCCCTGTCACCAACACCTTCTCCACCTGTCCCCTGTCCCAGCTCCTTCTCCAGGTGTCCCCTGTCCCCAGCTCCTTCTCCAGGTGTCCCCTGTCCCCAGCACGGGACCGTGGTTCCTCTTCTCTGCTGGAAAAAGCAGTTGGCACCTATTCCAGAAATCCAGCATTTCCAGAGGAGAGCTGCTGGGTGGAGAAGCAGCGCCTGGAATGGGCTGGGAGCTGCTGCCCCTGCCTCAGGGCAGCCGGGCTGGGCTCTGAGCTGGGCTCTGAGCTGGGCTCTGAGCTGGGCCTGGCTGGGCCGGGCTCAGTCCCAGCTCCCAGACTGGGAGGTGGCAGAGTGATGCCTTAGGATTTCAGCTTTTGCATTTCCATATCTCTGCAATCCTGCAGTTCTTTAGTGTGTAACTCTGAGCTCCATACAGAGTGTCAGCAGCTGCTGTTCCCATTTGGGTCAGACACAACAATTCCTCTCCAGGCCTGGGAATCAAGGACACCTCACTGTCTCAGGCCCCGAGAAATGGAAACAAAAGTGAGTTGGGGGGAGCAAACTGAGAGAATGGGACTGCACTGCCTGAAGCTGGAATTGACAATTAACCTCTGATATGCAAATGGACAGAACTTCTATCTGTCCCAAAAACGTGTGGCTGTGTCCATCCTGGGTGCAGTCTCTGTGAGACTCCTGCACTGCCCAAGGTGCGCTCTGGGAAGGCCTTTCCATAAATCCCTGCCCTTTATCCTTTCTCTCTGTCCAGCCTCTGCTCCAGGGCAGCCTCTCCAAGGCATCAAGAGGAACCACAAACCTCATCCCTGTGCTCACAGGGAACTGGGCATGGATCTCCAGGCAGAGCCACTCCTGGGAACACAGGAAAGCTCCAGTGAGCATCTTCCCGAATCCCAAACTCCTCCTTGGTTTGTTCCCTTCTCCTTTGGGATGAGATCCCCTGTCTGCTGGGAGGAGGAATCCTGCAATCCCAGTAACCCTGGGGTTCAATCCCAAACCCAGCCCTACTGGGGCTGCCACAATGGGATTTCCGACATGGAAACGAAACTGCCCTTTCCCAAATCCAAAAATGGGATTTGCTGAGCAGCTCAGGCCCCACCACACTCAGTCGTGAATTAATCCACAAACACCAGAGGTTCATGTCCAGAAAGGAGACAGAGGAGTCCTGGAACTTTGTCCTGGACATTCCCCATGGAGCCTCTCCAATTTTCGGAGGACGCAGCCTCCTTTTTATCCTAATTTCCCGGCCGCATTTCCCTCTGTCTTTCCCCACTGGCTGAGGTACTGAGAGGTACAGACTTCCTAAAATCCTCTTTTAATGTATCCCCCCCCTTTCGTCTTTTCCTTGTGTTCATCAGTGGAATTCCCATGGAATCCTCCCCATTGTTGCTTTTACCTCTCAGTGCTAATTTTATCTGCTAGCAGACCCGCAGTTTGTTTGGAAAGACAAATCCCTCATTCCTTTCAGCTGGGATCTCCAGGCCTGGATTTATAAATCCAGGTGTGAAAGTATCAGACTGAAACCCCTTCTGTCAGCCCTGTGGGATGGGAGATGCCCCAGGAACGTTCCTTGTGGTTCCATCCCTTTCCCAGCGTGTCTGAGCAGCCTCTCCAGGCTGATTTGGGAATCCAGAGAACACTAAAATAGTTTTGAGGCGTGCCCAGCTCATCAAGGATTCAAATGGAATCACGGCGTTTCTAATGGATTTAAGGAAAAAATAATAAAATCCCTCCATGAATAATTTATTTACTCCACAAATTTATGGAGTGGGAAATGTGCTGCGTGAGCTGGGAAAAGTGCACAGCCAGCACAGGGAGGGGAGAATTCCCAGATATTCCCTTCATCCCAAGGGTCAGAGCGACATCCCAGGCGCTGCCGGCCTGGAGGAAACGTCAGCCTGAGCTCAGGAACCGATCCCAGCTCTGATTTCCAGCCTGGTGCTCCAGGCGCCATCCCAAATCCTGGCCTGAGTGGCAAACGATTCCTGGGAATGCAGAGCCTGGATTGTTTTTATTGTGAGCTGACAAATCCCTGCCCTGGAGGAGTCCCAGGCTGCGGTTTGGGATCTCAGCTCCCTCCAGGAGACGGGAAAAGGCTATGGAAGAGGCCTGGGAGGAGCCTCAGGTGAATCCAGGAGTTCACAACTCCCTGCCAAGGCAAAAAATCCCCTGGAGCAGCTTCCCCGGAGGAATCTGGGGCTGGTACCTGGGATAAGAAGTGCCTAAATCAGAGAGGAAAAGGCTCTGGGAGATGCAGGTTCCATGAAAATTGAAAACTCATCTCAGGTACCTTCCCTGGAGGATCTGGGGCTGCTTCCTGGGGTATCAGAGAGGAAAAGGCTCCGGAAGAGGCCTGGGAGGAGCCTCAGGTGAATCCAGGAGTTCACAACTCCCTGCCAAGGCAAAAAATCCCCTGGAGCAGCTTCCCCGGAGGAACCTGGGGCTGATTTTCCATGCAGAGTTTGGGATGATCCCGCGGGGGTGGGTGCTCCAGAAATGGGCCCCACAGACACAGAATTCCCACTGGGAGAGCTGGAATGCTGAGCTCCCCTGGCACAGGGAGATGGAATTGCTGCTCTTCCAGAGGCTCCTGGGTGCACTCATTAATTTTCTCCTCATTCCTTCTTTTCCTGAGGTTGAGTTCCACCCCCCGGGGCCCTGGGATCGGGGTGTCCCAGGGCAAAGGGAACCCTCAATTCCCGACACTCCCTGAAATAAATGCCACGGAATTCCATGGAATTCACGTCCCCTAAGGAGCCAGTTTGTCCCTGCTGCCAGGCCTGGATTTACCGGGGTGGGGAGGGAGGTGTTTAACCAGCGCCAGGAATTCCCATGGCTCTGCTATTCCATGCTTAAAGGATGGATTTTTTCCATGAAGGAATTTATTGGGAAAGCAGGGAGACGGTGGGGGATGGATCCAAGGAAAACGATGATCCTGAAGTAGTGAGCCATTGCCCATCAGCTTTGGGGACAGCACGAGAAATCTGGGATTTTCCTCCATCCAGGAATATCCAGATGGGAATTATTAGAGCCTTTCCCACAGTAACAGTGGCACAGCCGCTGATTGATTGGAAAAACTCCGTTTCCAGAGGTTTTTGGGAACAGGGGATGGGAATATCTGCCAGGAAGGGGCTGTGCGGAGCTGGAGCTGAGATGGGATCAAATTTCCTCGGAGCTGTCACTGCCGGGCTGGGCTCAGATAGAAAATGTCATTTTTAATGTTAAAAATCCTGGGAAAATGCAGAGCGCTCCATATTTATATATTTAAATTTGAGAAATAGACACCTGAATATTAAACTTTTTATTCCCCAATCCTACAGAAGTTTAGATTTAAGGAATTCTAAGGAAAAAAAGTTTCCTGCAGGTTTTTTTTTTTTTCTAATGAGAACATCGGAGTTTTCAGCTTCTCTGGAAATGAGAGAGGGAAATTTTTATTGGAATAAAAAAGTGAAGCAACCCCGTGTTTTCCAATAGAAAAAGGATCACTTGGAAGTGCAGAGCCACCCTAATTCCCAGCAATTCCCTCGGAATGGCCCCCAGAGGGTTTTCTGCTGGAAAGAGGAGTTAAAACATCAGCCCAGGGCTCCCCCTGAGCGTCCAGGGGTGAATTATTGCTGTCATTAATCCGTCCTTGGCTGTGCAGGGATATCCATGGGATAAGGAAAAGGGAAGGGAAAAGTTCCCCCACAACACCCCAGGGGCTGGAAATCCATCCCCACCTTCACAGATCTCCCAGTTTTACATGGAAAAAATCAAATCAAGGACAGAGCCTCATTTAAAGGATTGCTCTCGGTTTTCCAAGGAAAAAAAGCCAAATCCTTTGGAAGGGCAAAGCCTCATGTAAAGGTTTGTCCCTGGTTTTCCAAAGAAACCGAAGCCCGTGGGGGGACAGAGCCTCACGGAAGGGTCTTCCAAGGAAAAAACCCAAATCCTATGGAAGGGTGGAGCCTCATTTAAAGGTTTGACCCTGGTTTTCCAAGGAAAAACCCAAATCTCATGGAAGGGTGGAGCCTTATTTAAAGGTTTGACCCTGGTTTTCCAAGGAAAAACCCAAATCTCATGGAAGGGTGGAGCCTTATTTAAAGGTTTGACCCTGGTTTTCCAAGGAAAAACCCAAATCTCATGGAAGGGTGGAGCCTTATTTAAAGGTTTGACCCTGGTTTTCCAAGGAAAAACCCAAATCTCATGGAAGGGTGGAGCCTTATTTAAAGGTTTGACCCTGGTTTTCCAAGGAAAAACCCAAATCCCATGGAAGGGCAGAGCCTCACTGAAGGATTCCAGGGAAAAGCAGCTCAGCCTCCAGGGCCACGGGAACTCAGGATGCTCCTTCCAAAGGCCGGGGATGTGGGAGACTCCGCATGAGCTCCAGGATAACTCTGGAGCAGGCTGGAACAAAGGTCAGAGCCGGGTCACAGCTTTTTCCCTTCCCACTGGAGCAAAGAAACAACTTCTGGAGCTGAATCCATCCCCGGCCTTGGAAGCCTGGAGGCCAAAGAGGGGAAATGGCCCTACCGAGGTCAGAGGGTGAATTCCCAGCGGGTGAATTCCCGGTGGGTGAATTCCTGGAGGTGAATTCCTGACTGGTGAATTCCCGTTGGGAGAATTCCTGGTGGTGAATTCCCAGTGGGTGAATTCCTGGCGGTGAATTCCTGGTGAGTGAATTCCTGGTGGGAGAATTCCCGGAGGGTGAATTCCTGGCGGTGAATTCCTGGTGAGTGAATTCCTGGTGGGAGAATTCCCGGAGGGTGAATTCCTGGCGGTGAATTCCTGGTGAGTGAATTCCTGGTGGGAGAATTCCCGGAGGGTGAATTCCTGGCGGTGAATTCCTGGAGATGAATTCCTGTTGGTGTATTCCCAGTGGGTGAATTCCTGGAGATGAATTCCTGTTGGTGAATTCCTGGTGGGTGAATTCCCGGTGAGTGAATTCTGGTGTTCCTGGAGATGAATTCCTGTTGGTGTATGGTGAATTCCTGGAGGTGAATTCCTGGTGGGTGAATTCCCGGCAGGTGAATTCCTGGGGGTGAATTCCTGGTGAGTGAATTCCGGTGGGTGAATTCCGGTGGGTGAATTCTCAGTGGGTGAATTCCCAGTGGGTAAATTCCTGGAGGTGAATTCCCAGTGGGTGAATTCCCCGTGGGTGAATTCCTGGTGTATGAATTCCTGGTGGTGAATTCCTGGAGGTGAATTCCTGGCGGGTGAATTCTCAGCGGGTCAATTCCCAGTGGGTGAATTCCCGGCGGGTGAATTCCTGGAGGTGAATTCCTGGTGGGTGAATTCCCGGCAGGTGAATTCCCAGCGGGTGAACTCCCAGTGGGTGAATTCCCGGCGGGTGAATTCCCGGCGCACCCAGGGATGGAATGCCAAGGACCCTGTGGCTGCTCCGGGCTCATCCTTGGCGCAGTTCAGCAGCAAAAGGCCGGGGGTGGAGCTCAAAAGCAAAGAAGGAAAAGGAGGAAGCAGAATTAGGATTTACCAGGACATTTTCCAGCTCCTTGGGTTTTTTTACTGTTCACTGCAGGAATTTTTCCTTCCCTCCAGGCTCTGCCCAATACTGGGGTCTCCAGGGGGTCCTGTTTGTGTCCGTCCCTCCTCCAACAGAAGGGACCCAAACGAGAGAACCAAAACCAAACGAAACCAAGACAAAACCAAAAAATCCTCCCACCAATAAAAAAAAACCAAAAAACCCAAACCTCACAAGGGCCTGGTGAGGTCATCGGGCTCTTGTGAGGTCACCGGACCCTTGTGACATCACCGGGCCCTTGTGAGGTCACCAGACCTTTGTGAGGTCACCGGACCTTTGTGAGGTCACCGGGCTCTTGTGAGGTCACCGGACCCTTGTGACATCACCGGGCCCTTGTGAGGTCACTGGACCTTTGTGAGGTCACTGGGCTCTTGTGAGGTCACCGGACCCTTGTGACATCACCGGGCCCTTGTGAGGTCACAAAGGTGACCTCAAGAAAAATCCTGCTAAAAATAGAAATCCTGCCGTTTTTACCACATTTTTTTCTCCTTGAAGGAGACACCGAGGCTCAGCCTGTGGAGGGAACAGGGAGAATGATTCCCCTTTCCTGGGCACAGGGAGCAGCGGCATTCCCGAAGTTCTCCCATCATTTCCACCCCATTCCCTGGGCTCCTCCAGGGCGAGGAAACCCTGAAACCCACCCAGCACGTCCTAATTCCGGCCAGGATCTACAGATCCCAAAGGAATGACGTGCCCCAGATCCATTAACATTCCGGGGAGCGAAAACGTCCAGCCTAAATCCGCTGGAGTTGGGATGTCAGGAGCATTTCCACGGTTGAGAGCAGGAGAGGAGATTTCAGTCCTGAACACAACAACTTCCACGGAGTTTAAATCCAAAAGTATCCTGCTTTTCTCTTTCCCTTTTTTCTTTCCCCTCTCCCCCCTTTTTTCTTTATTTTTGGCCTCTCGCTTTGAAGGAGAAGAAAGGAAGAAGGGAGAACGTCGGCGCTGATCCCGTCATTCCAATCCTGGGACGGAATTAGGGTCGGGATCTTATTAATCATTTCAAAGGGAATTTAATCGGTCACTTAATATTCCAGGAGTGAGGAGAGAAATGTCAAGGAGAAGGAAAACACATTCCAGAGGAAACATCGGGGATATTGGACCTCCTGCTCTGGGACTTTTAGCAAGGAACGAAGATGTTTCCCATCAGAGTTAATTAATTCCCAGTAAGTTCCCAGTGGGAGTCACCAGGCCAAGGCAGGGTTTCCTGGGATTGATCTCCAGGTGAGAGCCATTCCTGCCTTCCCGAGGGGCTCATCCCAAAGCCAGCACCTGATCCAATCCCATCCCACCTCCCTGCTGGGAGAACCAGCCTGGAAAAATGGGAATGACGCCCTGAGCTGCTCTGGCAACAACACAACCTCATCCCAAAGATGGAATTATGGAGCTGAATGGAAAAGCCCCGGAATCCCTGGGGAACCACCAAAGCCCCTGAGCCACCAAATCCTCGGGGAGCCACCCAAATCCCTGAATTCCTCCGTGTTCCAAAGTGTCCTCACACAGTTTGTCACCCAAATCCCCAGACAGCACAGGAACACCCACCAACATTCCCACGGAATGCCAGCAGGATCCATCCATGGATATCCCCCTGAAAGGGCCAGCCGAGGCTTTTTTTTGGGAATAATCGCTGGCGTTTGGCAGCCAGCTGAGCTATTTACAGAAACCCATTAAAACAAACCCCGGCTCCTTACGCCTCTTCTCCCTTCATCCCATTCCATTTGCTCTGGAAGCAGCCGGAGCCCGGAGCCGTCGGGATCTGGGGTTGTTATCCACGGCTGGGAACGGGGCTAGAATCCAAAGGAGGCTGGAATGAAAAACATCGGGCCACAAACGGCGCAGCTCCCGCCCGGGACGGGGCCGTGGGCACCATTCCCATCACCACTACCTCAGCACGGCTCCCCCAGGGAATTTAGGGAATTGTTACCTCCGGATTTACACCCTGCTCTTCAGCACTAAGTACCACCAGGATTTTGGGATCATGGGAACTCTGGGAAGAGGGATTTAGGGAATTGTTACCTGTTCCCAAGCTCTGCCTCCTCTGGATTTACACCCCACTCTTCAGCACCACCAGGATTTTGGGATCATGGGAACTCTGGGAAGAGGGATTTAGGGAATTGTTACCTGTTCCCAAGCTCTGCCTCCTCTGGATTTACACCCCACTCTTCAGCACCACCAGGATTTTGGGATCATGGGAACTCTGGGAAGAGGGAGTTAGAGAAAATATCAGTGCTGAGCACCTACGGGAGTGCAGGAATGAAGAGTTATCTGGGATGGGGACGTTATCCACATCCAGTGCTTTGCTTGGGAATACGGGTGGGTTGGAAAACCAAGCCCTATCTGATCCAAGAAGAAATTCCTCCATGCTCCCTGTTAATCCCAGCTGAGAGCAGGAATCTCCCACTCATCCTGCAGCCTCTGGAAGCCCCACTCAGCTCCTGCCTTTCCTCCAGGATGGGTTCTGGGTGAATTTTCCATGTCCCCAGCTCCTGCCTGTCCTCCAGGATGGGTCCTGGATGAATTTTCCATGTCCCCAGCTCCTGCCTTTC